>JAXQQM020082867.1:0-19682 GCA_034641835.2 Pinus albicaulis
GCGTCTTCTGGCATTTGCTGAACCCGGTGTTGGTGGTAGTGGGACACAAGGGCAAGAGATTGCCCAACAACCCTCTCGTACACCTTCTACTCCTTTAGGTGCTAGCCAAGAAACACACCCTGCCCAAGCAGACACCCAGCCAACCGCTGAACGTGTTGGCAATGATGAGGCCGATATGGCCAACTACATTATTGCGTTTCCTGGAGCTACACGTGTCAGCTCCACAGGGACCATTAATGGCACGTTGTTGGTGAACGATGAAGGTGTCCCTATAAAGCACGTACAAATCCCAGGTAAATTTTAATATTTTAACTATTTCATGTACTCTATCTAAAACATATTTATCATGATTTTTATTTTTAAATTAATGATAATATCTTCTTCTTTTTTCTGTGTAGGAAACAATGAGTTCTACAAGTTTTTGGAGAGCCATGCGTTGGTAATTTTTGGCCCAACCATACGCACAAGGTGGAATTCCGAAAATTCCAACCTGAAAAAAGAACTTCTAGATTCTCTAGAAGCCCTTTTTAGGGTCGGCACATTTGACAGAAAAATGATGGCTCTGGTAGCCGGTAAATATTTGAAATATACTAGGGACACCTATAGGAAGCAATTTCAATTTAAACCTAGATACGAGCATCCTCTCATAGTTCCAGAGAGTGAGTGGAGAGCATTCATCCATGACGGAAAAGAGAAAAGGGCAAAGAAAGAAGGAAAAATGCCAACCGGACCCGCAAGGTAAATTACAACTTTAATTCAATAGCTTTAATTTTCTCTATGTCTAAAATAAAAGTGTGCTACGTCATATCTGACTTCAATATTTTGATGATAGGTTTCCTGACACCTCGAAGGCAACCAAAGCTAGGATTGAAAAAAAGGGCCATCACAAGCTAGGCCAGGGCGGCTACTTGAAATTAGCCGCAATAATTGTAATTAAGTAGCTAAACATCTTATAATTAATTATATCACCTTCCAACGTTTTTGTAATCCTATCAAATATGATTAAAAATACACAATCATATGTAATGTATGGTGATTACTTCGAAACAAAAACTACAAAGGAAGATAAAAATATTGCTTTCCATTTCGGCTATCAAGTCGTAGTTGAACGTCGCAGAAGCCTGGGGCAGGTCCCAAGATCTAGAATGCCTAATAAGGTAAAACATTAACCTTTCAATATGTTTGTTTTTGTCCATAAATTTAATTTCTAACAACTTTTTTTAAATCAGGGGAGCAGCACTGTCGACGAGGCAAATAACCCAGTTGTAGAGCCAGATGTAGATGTTCCTCACGTGCAACCTGATCATTGTAGTGGGGACCAGACTGAAAATGTTACTATTAGTGAGGGTCGTGACGGTAATTAATTTCCACTTATAATTTTTTCTAATTATACCTTGATGGTTTTCCTTATAATGTTTTTTGTTTAAATGACAGAGAATGTTTCCCTTGAGGATATTACCACCAGAGAGGAAGACAGGGCAACAGTCCCAACGGCGACAACTGGTGCACCAAGTAAATAATCTCATTGCAATTTTTTTTATTAATATTACCGAACTAGTTCAATGATATTTAAAACTGACAATTAAAATTTAATATTATCTGTTTTTGTAGGCGATGCCCCGTCACTGGATGAGACCAGACATCGTGACTACGCAACTAGGTCAGCAGTGCGGGTCGAAAGGCACGAAACAGGAGCAGAGCACAATGATATTGATGATGTAATTAGGAGCTTTATAAATAGGAAGAAGAAAAAAAAAATTGATAATGTAAAATATTGTATTATTATAAGACAAACATTACCATACTTGGAACGTTTTTTGCGTTATATAAAAAACTCATTTATCATACTATTTTTATGTCAAGCATTAATTGCAATGTTTCCTTGCGTACTTTTTGTTGAATTTTTTTTTTATTAGTTATTGAATATTTTTTTTTATGCTCATGAAAGTAAAAAATGAAATATATATTGGGTATTGGGGAATTGAGAGTGATGTGAGGGGGGGGGGGGGAGGGGCCATAAGAGCTTCCCCCTTCATGTGGTTGGCCTTGCTTAGTAGAGAATAATTTATTGGAGCGATTTAATCTTGGAGCAAACCTCCCTCGATCCAGCGTAGCAACAAAAAAGTCACTGTTGACTTAGTTGCTACTCTTTCAGATCGTGGGAGGCTTGTTCCAAGTTCATGCGACTCCAATAAATTGTTCTTGAAAGGAAGAGGAGCTTATTCAGGTATGTTTTGACATTTTCAACATATGTTCTAACATTATCATAAGAATGCATCTTAGAGTAAAAAATACTACATCAGTTACTTGTATTTATTGTATAGATAATGATGGATTTTGATCGACTTGGCAGTGCAGGTACAAATCCTCTTGCATCATGAGCAATAAAACTTGTCAACCAGGGTCATGTCTAGGATATTTTTGCTTCTGCGCTTGACCAGGTTCATAATGTAACATTTTTTATTCCTTTACAGTTCATAATTCAATATTAAGCTTGTTCATGATTATTATCTAGGTTTTTTGTATGTGTTTTTTCATCTATTTGATTGTAAGCAACTCTGCATGTTTCCTATTGTTCACTATGATTTATCCCATTACCACTCCCAGGATGAATCTGAATTTATTGTTACATAGGTTACTTTATTGTTACTATGATTTCTCCATTTACGATTTCATAGGTTACATCATGTAAAGTTGTCAATCTCAGGTTGGTGATGAGCTTTAGTTCTCCAGATTTGGGGCTTTTCTGTTATTTTCTCCCTCATGTCATTACTGCATCACCTCGTTGTTTTAGCATGCCAATTGTCTACCACTTGTACCAATTGTGTCTTTATCATGGAGTGCCACATGTCCTAGATATTTAGGCCGATAGGCCTTCTGTTATGAAAGAGATCAATTTTTATTCGTCAACACTTCTTATCTAGGCACGACACTTGTTACTTGTTTAATCTGACGGTCACAGTTTCTCGGGTTACCTTCTAGGTTTGACATACCACTGGTTTCTGGTATATTTCCTTGCAACCCAGTCAATACCCTCTTCTCACCTATTTTGGCTGGTTAACTGGACCTAACCAGCTGGTTAAGTATGGAACCGACCGGTTTCGTACTTAACCGGCCAGTTAGGTGCTCCTCCATGAGCTGCAAATTCCTCTATTATACTAGCAACAAACTTGTCTAATAACTCATACTAAACACCTTATAGTAACAAAAATACATATGATGACTGATAAATACAAGGCTGACTAGCATAAAAACCCTGGCAGCATGAAACTCATCAAGTGAACTTGATGACAATTTCTGTTCTCAAAACAATTAGCAGCAACCTTATTTCACACTCAGCTAGGAACTGTCAGACCCTCTCTCTCTGCTCACACATAGCAGCAACATAAATACAAAACCTTTCACACAGCATACAATCAATTTGATCATGGCATTAAGACTGATGCAAATGGTCTGACGCCACTCAAGGGACAACAGCATACAACCTAATGAAAATGTGACTGGCAATAATAAATTGACCACTAGAAAATTCCCGCTTGGAAATGCACTAAACTGGCCATTGAGTTTTCTGGGTTTTAATGAATCTTTTCAGTGATAAATTTCGTCAAACACATTGTGAGAAGACTGCTGAAGTTGTAATTCTCTCTCAACTTGTTACAAATAGCACTAATAGTGGGTTTCATAAACCAATTCAATACCTCCAAGTGTTGTAGATGTTTTTCTAGAAATTTATTGCCAAGCAAACATAGACAATGAAGAATACAAGATCTTCAAAATGTTGGTCTGATCTATATATATATATATATATATATATATATAATGAACCCAGAACTGTCTTTAAGGTTGATACAATGAATTAACAATAGATCTGAGTAGGGACAGATTGTATATTATAATATTAACTCAGCAATAAAACAAAGTGAATAATATAAGAGAAACCTGATACATTACTTCAACAAGTTTGCTTATGTATTTTTCGATGATATGTATTTCACTTGGTGCCATTTTGATATATTCATCACCTTTGCATGGTATATAAATGAGAAGAATTTTCATATTTTGTCTCTATTGGCTTGGAATCATGGTTGCAAATCTTAAAAATAGGTTTTTTTTTTTTATTAAAAAATAATTATGTTTATGTTGCAAATCTTACATTAACTAGTTTTTTTTTATGTTGTATATTGTTGGGTGAATATTTGTTACCATCGCCAAATACTTTACCTCGAACATATCGAGATCTACGTGCTATTATGAAACAATTTGGAATGGAATATAACACTATAGATGCATGTCCTAAAGATCATATTATATATTACGGAGAACATGTGTTGAAAACAAAATGTCCGAAATGTGGTACCTGTAGATATCGAACAGATCAACTAACCAAATAGGTGCCTCAAAAGGTTCTTCGTCATATTCCCATAATTCCACGTTTGCAGTGAATGTTCATGTGTAATAGCATAGCACAGTTTATGGATTACCATTCAAAGAATAGAAGTGGAGATGGTGTTCTTCGAATGCCTGCAGATGGGTTTGCATTTACAAAAATCGAGGAAAAATATGTAGATTTTAAAAATGAACCTTGTAATGTCAGGCTTTCATTGGCAGCTGATGGTGTTAATCCATTCAGAGAGCTTAGATCTACTTACTCAGTGTGGCCTATTTTAGTTATCAAAAATAACATTCCTCCTTGGATGTCAATAAAGAGGGAGCACATAATGTTGACTATGATTATTCCAGGCATTTGATACATTATTTTTTTGAATGTAACATTTTCATTTCTCTCGTTGTTTGCATAAAAATATATTTTATTTATTTACTTACTTATATATACATATATCATGGTAGTAATTATTATGTACCGTAATTTTGAACAATTAGGTAAGTACCAGGTCAAAGATATGAATGTATATATTGAGCCTCTTATCGATGAGCTAATACAGTTATGGTATGGCATCACTATGTATGACATCACTAAACCAATCAAGCAGAAGAGATTTCAATGTTGTGGAATGCTTGTATGGACAATTCATGATGCCCCAGGACTAACACATGTTTGTGGTATGTAATATTTCGTTTCACTTTAATATAATACATAATTTTGTCAATTAGATATACCATATTGCATGTTTTAAAAATGATATCATAGTATATTAATTGTTATTGATCCATCTATTGCAGGTCTTCAAACAAAGGGTAGATTTGCATGTCCAGTTTGATTGATGAGTTTAGGCACTTCCTTTCTAGGAACCATAAGTATCGTACTACTGAAAAACATCTTTTCAATGATAAAGAAGAAACTGGATTAAAACCACAAATAATGACACCTCAGTTGTGGATGTTGAAATATAACAGAATTAATAATCATCAAGTAGCTAGTACGTAATTTGTGTGTGTGTGTATCTATATATATATATATATAATTTGTTTACGTAATGTTTGGAATTTTTGTTTTAACTAATGAATTTATTTTATTGTATTTTATAATTAATATTGTTTTGATTTATTTTATTCTTTTATATCAAGGTCATCGTTGCGGTGAAGGTACTAATATTGTACTTCCACCTGGAATGAAATGTTATCCTTCTCAATTCGCGAGGTTGCCCTACTATGAGGACCTAAAAATAGCTCATTTGTTTGATACAATGCATGTCGGGAAGAATGTGATAGAAATGTTATGGCGAAACATAGATGGTGCACATGATAGAGATAAAATTGACAAAATTTGTGCTGACATTGAGAAATCGAATCATGTAATGAAAAGTGTGATCGAAAGATCAAATAACAATGGAGGTCGAAATTATAATAATATTCCATGGTTATTAACAGAACAACAAAGCAATGATGTAAAAGAGGTCATTAGAAGAATTAAATTTCCAACAGGTTTTGCTTCAAACATAAATAATATCTTAACGAAGAAAGGTGACTTCAGTGGGGTGAAAACACATGATTGGCATACCTTTGTTAAGGTAATTTTTTTGGTATACATTTTTGTATGTTATTGCTTGAATACATATTTTAAATTTTCCTTTTTTCTGTTTAATTTGGAAATCAATAACGATTCATTTTTTATTGTTATAGTACGTTCTACCCGCATCTCTCCCAAACGACTTTGACAACAATGTCAAACAAGTTATATATGGTGAAATGCAAAAGTATCTACCTCCAACATTTCTCAATGCACAAGAACACTAATTGATACACCAAGTTGAGGAGATTGAAATGTGTCGAATAGTACACACAAGGTCAATGTGGATGGTCGAGAGGCACCTGAAATCCTTGAAGCCTTTGGTTAGACAAAGAGCACAACCTGAGGGTTCTATGGTGGAGGGATATGTGGTATATCAATCCATGGTGTATATTAGTCATTATCTTCCTATATTAGTTGCGCCAGCCATGAAGGCGGTGGATTGCATTTGGGATGTGAACTCCATCAAAAAATTTGAAGTGGAGCACCTGTTGGGAAAAGGTAGAATGAAGAAAGTGAGAGGTAAAAGATTTATTATGTATAATACATATAATGTTTCATTTTTTTACATCATGCATATGATCATTATATTCATTTAGGTCTTATTATTTCATAGTTTATTAATTAATATAATTTACCATGGTTATAAGTAATATTTATTAATATTGGTGAATTATTGTTTTTTTATTCAGGTGCTCAAGATTACGAGGCACTACTTTTATACATTGCAAACAATATTGAGTGGATGAGTGAATGGATTGAAACATGTAAAGCACGTAAAGACGGTAGGTTATCATGGGTACTACTGTCTGAATTGATTAGAGAAGCGTATCGTAGTGGAGATGGAAACGTTACGGACAGGGAAATCGATTTAGCATATGGTTTGAAAGATAGAAAGGTACGCAATTAATTCACCTATTTTATTCATTACTTATTTTATACTATATTTATAATGTGACAAGAAGTTTGATTTTTCAGTTAATTTTCATGCTGTGTAAATTATATGATTAATTATTAATTGAGAATGCATCTTTTTCATGTTTGGCATATTGCAGTTGAAACACCACAAGGCTATGTGGTGCAATGGTCGTAAATTTCACGTTAAACAGTTGGATGATAATAGGAAAACTTCTGATAGTGGGATAACTATAGTATTCTAGGTCACTAATGTTTCCTCCAGGAGTGACAGACATCCTCGAGAATCGGAAAATAGATATTATGGGTTCTTAGATGATATAGTTGAGTGTGACTTTAATTCCTTCAAAATAGTTTTGTTTGATGTCAAATTGTATAGGCTACGAATGAATGTACGTGATGATGATAGAACACTTATTCAACATGACAATGGATTTCCAATGGTTAAAATATCGCAGTTTGAAGCAGGAAAAGATCGCTATGCTTTTCCAAGCCAATGCGAACAAGTCTTTTACTCAGAGGTTCCAGGTGAGAACGTATGGTCATTTGCTATTAGATATGATTCAAGAGAAGGGCCAGTAGAGTATACTGTAGAGGAAGAAGATGATATTGATCAAGAAGAAGATGATGCAGTGGCAGATGAGCAGGAAGATGCATTGACAGACGAAGAAGATATCTTAGAAGATGAACCAAGCATAGGAGATGAGGAAACAATTATTGATGATGATGTCGATGAGGATATTATTGAAAATGACATAATTGATGATGATGATGATGACATGGTCGATCATTTCAACACCATTTCTGAATCAGATGTTGATATAGATGTCGATTAGTTGGATGAAGATCAAGAAGATACAGAAGAAGAATATTGATACAGATGTTATGTTCGAGTATGAGATGGTATATTATAACTCTATATTTTAATATGTAGGAGTTATTGTCTTTAAATAATTTACTAATTATGTGGGTTTGTTTCACGTTGTTTATTATTTCAAACCAATAAATAATGGCCTTACTATTATTTATTATTTCGCAGGATTCACAGGATTCATTTGATTCTATGGTCAGGTCTATGAAAAAACCAATTAAACGCTTATGGTCAGGTCTCTCTAGGCACTTCCTCTCTATGAGGTTTTAATTATTGTACTTAATTTTGGGGTTTATGGGTGTTATAATTTATACATTTTGGGATTTTCTATTATAAATAGGGAATTTCCTAGGGTTTAGATTATTCTCATGGTTTAAATTTCTATATTTGAAGTAAATTTCACCAATTTCTATTTAAAAAAATGATTTGCCTAAATATTTGATGTATTTCATTTCAAAAACTGTTGAAATTTTCTAGAAACTATGATTGGGATTTCAAGAATATTTATGCACTCTTTAAATTTTCCCTTAACATAAAGGGCAGTTGATGTATGAGTAATAATCAGTATTTTTTTTTTCCAATCTCCAGGAGAAGGCTAAATATAAAGCTCCATATGGGCTTACCCCAAACATGTGGGGTGATTGCTAGTTTATCAGAGCAGCTGGTTCAGATAGTCGCTCTGGTAAATATGTTGTGGCAACATCTGCAGGTTTTACATTAGACTCGTGTTTATGTTCATGGGACTTTTATAATAAATAAATTATGACATTCCATACTGAATCAGAGGCCTTTACTTCAACATCTAGTACCATCTCTCCAGTTTTGGCAGAGAGGGATGTCTCGAGGAGAAATTTTGGCTTTGCAAATGTTGTGCCAGAGAATCAACATTGGTGGTACAGGCCATGTGGGCCTCTTATGGTATCTACTGCCAGTGCCCAAAATACAGTTAATATTTATGATATTCGTGATGGAGATGGAGGTTCTACCAATCGTTGTCTCTTGCGTGCAGGATCGGGAACTCAGGTTTCCCATATCTTTTATTCTGAATTTGAGTTAATTTTTCAAATTGGAAAATAGCTTGTCAAGATTAGCTTTGATGTGTTATGATTTGTGTTATTCTTTCAAATTTTGAGGGGAAAGCTCAGTTTTGAGTTAAATTTCCAGAATGAACAGTCAGCTTCTTGACAAGCTCAGCCTTATTTAAGTTCATTTTTTGAGGAAACGTGCGCAATTGTGTTTCACATATCTAGCTTAAGGGGGTTGAATATGCTGAGGTCGAGGGGTAATAAATTGATAATTACTCGATGATGTTATTCGGCTTCAGGACATGCAGAAGCTAATAGACTGTTCTCTGGTATAGTTAAGTTGTCATGCATATCGGTAATTTTAAAATGTAGGTTAAATAACTGTAATTAGTTACTAATTATAATGTTAATGTTTTGTGTTGTATACCTACATCACCGACAGTGCTAGAGTGTTTTTCTTAAACCAGAGGCCCCAGTCTCGACTATCGAAGGGCTTGCGGAATTCTTGTGAGACTTGTGACAGGGTGCTGCAGGAACCCTACCGTTATTGCTCTGTTCTATTCAAGCTAAGAAAACTATTTGGATCGATAGACAGAATGGAAGGCATGACCAATAGACTCCATCTACTCAAGCCCAATTAGCAGCTCACTCAAGAAGCACATCATTAAGACCTTGTATTCCTGTCTGTGATCCGTACATGCCCTGTTTAAACAACAGGTTTGTGGTTTGATATTTTATCTAGGATTCCTTTTTTTTCTTGTAAATATATTTCAAAACTCTATGTTTGCAATAAGGTTTGTGTAATTGACCTTCGTTTTGGTGACTTACAGAAATTCGGAAGATCCGTCTGCTTCAGGAAATGGTGCAAATGTAATAAACAAGTGCCTTTCAAGTGAGGTCCTGATGAGGCAAAAAAATGTTATCATATCAGTATTTCACAATTTTCGTACTAGAGATCAAGAGAAATGTTGAGTTTTGTCATCCTTGCTCCTGATTGTGTGATAATTGTAGATCAGAAAGGGAGGACCTGGACTACTGTGTTGTAAAATGTATTTTCCCTTGTTTAGGGGTCTGGCTTGCTGGCATGTATTTGAGAATAATAAAAAGGGGTGTGATTTGTACCTAATGTGTTTATCCTTTGTTGTGCAGTATTGCTTTCCTGGGAATTGGTTGTCAGATCTTACCAGAGCTCGGTATGAGTTTAGAGAAAAAAAGTGTATAAAGAAGGTATATTCTCTTCAAGCAGGGTTTCTTGTCAAATGTTGTGACATTGTTATGTTTTGCCATGATTTAGTAATCTTTGCTAATGTCTCGCTTTAAAATTATGCTTAAATCAATATTTAGGACTCGTTTCAATTGGCTGAACCATCTTTTGTTGTTGCAGAAACCAAGGGGACTAAAGGCCATGGAAATTTTAGATAGTGATTCAGAGTGAATTGGCTGTTGATGCATTTCTTAATGATTCAGACGGGTTTGCTGCCTGGCATGAGTTCTTCAATGATTTAATCCCCTGACAATATTTTCCATAAATTGGATGCCTATGCCCTTAAATTGAGCCCTCCGTAATTAAGATGGGTAAATGCTTGAGAAATAGCTCTTCTGCAAGTCTACTCGGTAGGTAGTTCCATGAAAATATTCATAGTCACTTTTCTTTTTCCCTCCCTGTTGGCAATATGATGCAATGTGTTGTCCTTGATGGAAACCTACTTGATGAAGTTGTTCTTGATGGAAACTGACTTGATGAGTTGTCTTTGATAGCAACCTATTTGCTAATGATGTATCTACAGATCAGTTCAGAAGTAGAAGAAGAAAGAAATTCTAGTAAGTGCCAGAGAAATAATAAACAGGATGTATCACAAAGAATACGCGAGTTTGTAATATCCAAGTCGCGTATGTACGCGGATTAGTACGTCCCAAGTCGCATATGCCCTTTTGCGCTCCAAAATTACAATACCAAGGAGCATTACCATGGTTTTGGCACACAGTATTGAGCGATGTATGGTTTATTTGATTCCGTCCAAGAAAAACATCGGAAGTGGTGTCATTTTGGATCATGGTATTGGTAAAAGCTAAATCTATTTAAGGAGAAGAAGATCATAGTGCAAGGTGTGCATGAGTAAGGGTTGTTGATGAATAAATATCTCTAAGGAATATCTGCATGGATGAACTCTGTTCTTAATTGATAGATCTGAATCAATGATGCACCCATGGATCTGAGGATGGTTCAAGATCTCTAGATTTGATGATGATGAATCTCTAAGATAATCTGCAGAAGAAGAAATGGTGAAGATCTGGTGCAAAGTCTGCTGAAGATAATGAAGAAATTTGGTGAGTCTGAAGGTTGAAGCCTTCAGTATGGAAGTAGAAGCTTTCAGCCAGTAGAAGATGGTGTTGAATTCAGGGGGTCGAATCTCCCTTCTAGGAGAGGCTGGTAAACGAGTTCAGGGGGTTGGAGCTCCCTTCCAGTTGCAGCTGGAAAACGAGAGAAGGTTGCAGCCTTCTGCAGGTAGAAGCCTACGTACTGGTATGAGTCTGCATCAGTACTATGTTGTAAAAGGTTTTCTAAATAATAAATATTGAAGACAGAGACGACAACAGTGGTGGTTTTCTCCCGAATTGGTTTTCCACCTTAAATCCCGGTCTTCATGTGTGTTGCTTATGTGTGATGATTTATTCTGTTTTTACTGCACATGATTACTACTTACTAAACACCTGATGCACTGATCTATGTAAAGAATTACATGCATAATAATATCTCTGGTAATACGCGAGTTTTCTTAAGGATATCTGCGTGTATACGCGAGTTGGATTCAATAAAGTAGCGTATGGGTTTTAGAGAAAGAAAAATTAATAAGTATTTGATCAAATCTAAATACCGATTCACCCCCCTCTCAGTATTTTTCCCAACAATTGGTATTAGAGCAGGTCCTTCTGGAAAATCTTAGCTACTAGAAGAAAGATCAATCAAGATGAGCAATCAAGATGGAACAGCATCTATCAGGCCTCCACTCTTCAACGGAAATAATTTAATCTTCTGGAAAAGAAGGATGAGATCCTATCTTCAGTCTCTGGGAGCAGATGTATGGGCTATTGTTGAAGGAGGATATTAATATCCAACTGCAACACCAACAGATCCAACGAAAATAAAGAATTATGAAACAAATTCAAAGGCGATCAATGCTCTATTGGGAATTCTAACTGAATCAGAATTTGTCAAAGTCATGCAGCTGGATACAACAAAGGCAATATGGGACAAAATAATTCTAAGTTATGAAGGTGATGCAAAGGTAAAAAGTGCTAAAATCCAAACTCTCAGAATTCAATATGAGAATCTAAAAATGCATAATGAGGAGAGCATTGCCAATTTCTTTTTACGTCTTGATGATATTGTAAATCATATGAGAAATGTGGGAGAAACAATATCTGAATCTACTTTGGTGGAGAAAGTTTTAAGATCTCTAACGGCAAAATTTGAGTCAAAAGTTTCAGCTCTTGAAGAAAAGCAGGATCTTCAAAATCTTACTGTGGTACAACTTCATGGCATACTAACTACATGTGAAATGAGAAGAGGAGGACCATCTGAAGTCAAAGAAGCTGTCTTTAGAACTGCTACAAAAGGGAAATAAGTACAAGAGACAGAAGGATCAGGGTATATCTCAGAAGAAGATGAGGAAAATTTTGTAAAGAAACTTCAACTTGGCACAGGACAGTTTAGAGGTAAGCTTCCTTTCAAATGTTTTTCTTGTGGAAGATTTGGTCACTATGCTGATAAGTGTCCTCATAAAGAAACACATGAAAAAGGGAAGGAAGTAGCAAGAAGGAATAAGAATCGGTCTAGCACTAGAAAAGTTACTATACTCATGAAGACAGTGATGGGTTATCTGACAGTGAGGAAGAATGTGAACAAGATCTTAGACTTCTCATGGCATTTGAAAAAGAATCTAGAGAAGAAAAAGATACTTTTATGGATGCTCTAGAGGACAATGATTTTCTTGATGAACTCAATCAACTCAAAATATGCCTAGAAGAAAGTAAAATATGCTTAGAAGAAAGTAAAATATCCATAGAAACTCTGAAAAATAAGCTTGAAGAAAAGGAGAAACACAATGAGAAATTATAATGTGAAGTAGTAAGTCTAAGAAAAGAAATTGAGAAAGTGAAGACTTTGAATCTTAGATTTTCTAAAGGATCTGAAACCTTAGATGAGTTTATCAAGGTACAACATTCTCCTTTTATAAATATAGGTCTTGGATATATTGGAGAATCTTCTCAGACTTCAGCACCAAATTATCTAAAAGCAGCTACAACCAGTATACAACATTCTGCCACTCAGCAAGGGAATAAAGAATCTTCACAGGTAAAGCATGACCAGCTCAATTCAAGGAACACTAACAAGAATACCTTTCAAAGAAACACCAACCAACAGGTAAATTCAAATAGAAGATTTCATGATTGTAGAAATTTCTACTTCAATGGACAATGTTTCTCATGTCACAATTTTGGTCATAAAGTTGTTCAATGTGTTGCATATAAAACCATCATGACAAGAGAAGCAAGAAAGAAAAGGATTTATATTGGAACGAAGAAGAATACCTATAACAACTTTTCTCCTCTTCAAAATGAAGTTGAATGTGCTTATTGCAATAACTTTGGCCATGAAGAATCTGAATGCAGGAGCAAAGTCCAACCAAAAGAACATTTTCCTTCAAGCTTCAAAGTGTGGAAAAAGAAGGAATTACAGGTTGAAAATTGTGGCATAGCTTTATTTGCAGAAGGTGAAGAAAATCAATGGTACATTGATAGTGGATGCTCTAAACACATGACAGATGACAAAAACAAACTTCTTGCATATAGTGCTCTGGAAAAGGAAAAGAATGTTACATTTGGAAATGATACTCCTGCTGTCATTAAGGGAAAAGGGTTTGTTTTTCTAAAAGAAAAAGTGAAAGCCAATAATTTCATGTATGTGGATGGATTAAAGCATAACC
Organism: Pinus albicaulis; assembly: GCA_034641835.2. NCBI lineage: Eukaryota > Viridiplantae > Streptophyta > Pinopsida > Pinales > Pinaceae > Pinus > Pinus albicaulis. The sequence continues at coordinate 13,768 of JAXQQM020082867.1, forward strand.
TGTTGAGTGTAAGTCAAATGTGTGATCAAGGAACTGAAGTTGTCTTTAGTTCAAAAGAATGTGTGGTACGTGATCTTGATACAGGTAAAACAATTATAAAATACAACAGAACTCCAAGCAACCTGTATGTATTGAAGAACTGCAAAGAACAATGTTACTTAAGTAAATCTTTAGAAAACTAGCTATGGCATAGAAGGTTGGGGCATCTGAGCTTCTCTCAAATCAACAAATCAAGCAGACTCAAAGCTGTTCGTGATCTTCCCAATATTACTCTACCTGAAAGTATCATATGCAAATCTTGCCAATTCGGTAAGCAAACCAGAGTGCAATTTAATGCCAAGGAAGGTTCATCAAGTAAGCCTCTTGAACTCATTCATACTGACATATGTGGACCTGTGAGGAAAAATTCACCACGTGGTGAACAATACTATATCTTATTTATTGATGATTTCTCTAGAATTTGTTGGATTGGGTTGATTAAACACAAAGATGAAGCATTTGAGAAATTTAAAGTCTTCAAAGCACTGGTTGAAAATGAATTAGATCTAAAAATCAAGTGTCTTAGATCTGATCAAGGAGGAGAATATACATTAGATGAATTCCTTGAATTTTTTGAACAACATGGCATAAAAAGACAGTTTTCTGTAGCTGGCACTCCACAACAAAATGGCGTAGTAGAAAGAATGAATAGAACAGTTCAACAAATGGCTAGAGCTATGCTTGATGATTCTGGAACACCTGACACTTTTTGGGGAGAAGCATCACATACAGCGGTAAATATTCTTAACAAGGCACATGTTCATGTAAATAGTGATAAAACGCCATATGAACTCTGGTATGGTAATCCTCCCACTATGAAGAATTTTAGAGTTTTTGGAAGCAAATGCTTTATCAAAAATAATGATGAAAAACTTGGCAAGTTTGAACCTAGAGCAGATGAAGGAATACTTCTTGGTTACTCCTCTAGGAGTAGAGCATATAAATGTTACAATAAAAGACTTCGGAAGATTGTTGAATGCATTGATGTTGTTATTGATGAGTCTCCTGTAGCTCCAAAAGAAGAAAAACAAACAACAGATGAAGACGATGATGACGTATATCCTTCTACATCAAATAGAAATGATATAGACAGTGGACCCAATGAAGAACCCGAAGATGATTTATCTGAAAAATCTCCATCCAGATATGTTCAAAAGAATCATCCAGAATCTCAAATTTTTGGAGACAAGGGATCAGGTGTACAAACAAGAAGGACTCTTGTGGGATATTCTAGCTATCTGGCATTTCTATCCACTATTGAACCACACAATGTCAATCAAGCTAGCAAAGATGAATGTTGGATTCAAGCCATGAATGAAGAGCTTGATCAAATTGAAAATAATCACATTTGGGAATTAGTACCAAGACCTCATGACAAAAATGTCATTGGAACTAAATGGATATTCAAAAACAAGTTAAATGAGAATGGGGATGTTATAAGAAATAAAGCTAGACTTGTTTGCAAGGGGTATGCTCAACAAGAAGGTATAGACTTTGAAGAAACTTTTGCTCCTGTAGCTAGACTTGAAGCCAAAAGAATGTTTCTTTCTTTTTGAAGCTTCCAACAAATCAAAGTTTATCAAATGGATGTTAAATCCGCTTTTCTCAATGGTGATATAGAAGAAGAAGTTTATATAGAACAACCAGAAGGATTCATTTTGGGAAATGATGAAAAACTTGTTTGTAGACTTAAAAAGGCTCTATATGGTCTCAAACAAGCTCCAAGGGCATGGTACTATTGTCTTGACAAATATCTTCATCAAGAAGGATTTTCAAAGGGGTCTACTGATAGCAACTTATACACAAAAACTAAAAATGACAAACTATTGATTGTGGTTGTATATGTTGATGATATCATTTTTGGAAGTAATGAAGAGTCTATGAGTCAGAAATTTGCTTCTGATATGCAACAAGAATTTGAAATGTCTTTACTTGGGGAACTAACATTCTTTCTTGGCTTGCAAGTGCAACAAGCAATAGATGGCATATTCTTATCACAAGAAAAATATCTTAAGAAAATTATGAAGAAGTATGGCATGGAAGAGTGCAAACCTGTAAGTACACCAATGATAACCGGATGTAATCTCAGTTCTCATGATGATTCTCCCACGGTGAATCAACCAGAATACAGATCTATGATAGGAAGTCTACTTTATCTCATTGGGACTAGACCAGACATTATGCATGCAGTTGGGATTGTTGGATGATTCCAAGCTAATCCAAAAGAGTCTCACCTTCAGGCTGTCAAAAGAATATTCAAATATCTACAAGGAACTCAAGACTTTGGACTATGGTATCCAAAGAATGCTGATCTCACTCTTCATGCTTACACTGATGCAGATTGGGCTGGAAGTGTTTATGATCGGAAAAGCACTAGTGGTGGTGCATTCTATATGGGGCCCCGGTTAGTATCTTGGTTCAGCAAGAAGCAAAGCTCTATTGCCTTATCTACAGCAGAAGCAGAATATGTGGCTGCCGTATCATGTTGCACTCAACTTATTTGGATGATGCAAACCTTACAAGACATTCAAATCAAATGTTCACCTCCTATATCCATTATGTGTGATAATACAAGTGCCATCAGTATTTCAAAGAATCCTGTTATGCATTCCAAGACCAAGCACATTCCCATCAAGTATCACTTCTTATGTGAACAAGTGCTTGAACAAAAGGTGAAGTTGGAGTATGTTCCCTCCAAAGAACAAGTTTCTGATAGCATACCAAACTCACCAGTAAAGCGTTCAAATATACCTAGCGTAAGATGGGAGAAGCCCCGCCATGTAAGACTTGATCACTTTGAATTCAGAAGATTAAATTGGATACGTGGATTTCATGAAGGATAGTCACGTATATACACGAGTTTATACACAGAAAACCGCATATGGGTATTTGCTGACAAAATTCTGGTTCAGCATTCTTCAGCATAGTTGTAGTGCTATTTGGTATCTCTGGTGGTGTTCCAGTTCTCATAATTCTGTTTCATTCTCTGATGTTTCTTGATAAAGATGCCTTGATGATTTGTTGTTGAAAGTGTTCAGGGTGCACAGGCTAAGGGGGAGCATTGGTCTTGTGGAAAGGATGCATTGTTGGCATTCTTATTATTTGTTGTGATCTGATCTCATGCTTGAGATTCTTTGGTCTTCATTGTATAAGTCATTTCTGTAATTTGATGAAAAGGTCATGTTAAGACCTATGATGTAAAATTGTAATATTCAGTCATGTAAGGACTTCTTCATTTTTTTAAACCTACTTGGTTGGGTACTTGAGTCGCATATGTAAATCCACTTGGTTGGATCATTGATGTAAGTATGAGTCCTTGGTGATAGGAAAGGTCATAGAGTCATGTATCATTGAAAAATATGTTTAAAGATTCAGCATGAACTCAGGGGGAGCATGGTAACTTCAGATCCGCCCTTTGCCCTTGATGTCAAAGGGGGAGAGTATCATGGTGTTTGAATAATAGTTATAATCAATGTATCTATCTGCTGTGGCGCACCATAATGGTTGCCATCAATTCCAAAGGGGGAGATTGTTGGCAATATGATGCAATGTGTTGTCCTTGATGGCAACCTACTTGATGAAGTTGTTCTTGATGGAAACTGACTTGATGAGTTGTCTTTGATAGCAACCTATTTGCTATTAATGTATCTACGTACCGCCCGTAAGTAGTAGAAGAAAGAAATTCTAGTAAGTGCCAGAGAAATAATAAACAGGATATATGTTGGGAAGGTAAATCCCCTCTGCGGACAGAGGCGATCCCTACTAGCCCAGCAGGGGTCTAGCAACAAACAAACAATGCTATGACGCAGGCTCCTAGTTACGAATGAAAGATTTGGGATAAGAACCTACCTGGATGCCAGCGCTCGATCTGAAAAAGAGATGCCCCCGTCCTTCAGTCCTGGCAGATCACAATCCTTCCACGATCTCCGTGGATGAACACTCGCACACGTAAAGAACAAACAGACACATACATAGGAACTAAAGATACGTAACTAAACATCGGTCGAAAAAGACATTACTCGCATTAACATAATGGAAAAAGGAGTGGAACCATAATCATAGTCATCTATTAAAGTGGTAAACGAACAGAAGTTACAACCAAGTTCTGACGCCGCAGCCTCCTTCGCGCGGGTCTCCGGTCGTCCACGTCTCGCAAAGCTCGCCGGGGGAAAGGGAAACCTCTCCAGAGTCTCGTGACAATGGTCTCCTTGCTCGAATGGGCCTTAAGGGAAAGGAAGGATTCTTTTCAGCACAAAGGCACTGGGGAATAGGAGATGCAAAGCTTCAGCACTTCAAGACTAGCTTGCCATAGATCTGAGCAAGCTTTTATAGATGGGGAAGGAGGGAGTTGGGATCCCTATTATTATGGGATTGGCCCTATCAACAAGGAAGGTTCCATAGAAGGTGGCAAAACTACTTCCCTTCCATAGAACTCCCGCATCCAAACCTCCCAACTCAAGATAGGCAATGGTTGTGAGTTTGTTTGAACTCAACTTCCGCCATCCATATTTAAAAAACAGTCCCTAAAATGGGTGGCGCGATTGCTGCTCTATGACAGAGCGCCAAGTGGCGCGACCTCTTTACAGGATTTCCCTGAGTGGCGCGAGCAGTGAACTGTCTACCCGCGCCAATGCAAAAAGAGCTGTTTTTCATGGATTTTGCAAGGAGATGTCTCAAGGGGAAATGAAGCTCATACTCAGAGGGATGCAATGATGATGTTTTCAGTGCATGACAGTGTTCACAGGTCACATTATGGGTCCTCCATTGTGCGGGACGGGGAATGGTAAAGACGGTGACAAATTACTGTGTAACAGATGCCCCCTAAAGCATGAGGCCCGAGAGAGAGAGGGGTGAAATGCTTTACGAGAACATGTCCAACTGAAGGCCCGCCGTCGGAAAACCTGCACAGAAAGATACAACTGATATCTCCAGTACATGATGTATATATATGGTATGGACGCAGCCATCCGAACAGAGTATGCTATAATCCGGATCTAGGGTATGGGCGCAGCCATCCAACTAAGATCAAACAAATAGACTCAGGTATGGTCACAACCATCCAATCATTGAGTCATGTACATAATGACAATAATCCACAATCGCAGCCTGGATTACAACAGACACAATCCAGGGTCTTGCGCTCCATCTCGACCCAAATAAGTACAAGTTCGAGCACGCGAATATGTGAGCTGATGTCGAACATGCAAGAACATCGCCTGATTACCAGCCAATGATGAAAGCCGTTAACAGACGCGAGAGGAACCACCAATAATGACAATGGTCCTCAAGGTACTACAGGTACAATCCACGGCGTGTGAATAAATGAGCTGACGTCGAACACCCGCAGAATCATCCGATCGGAGGTCGATAATGAAAACCTCTCGTCGAATGCGACGAACCTGCCATTAAGGCATGCAGGCCCCAAGGTACCATCAGGAGTCTCTAGACCAACTTCCTGGATAATGAGTTGAAGTCGACAGGAAGTGACCTTGATCGAAGGTGGGCCATAATGATTCCCACATCATTGACACGAGACAGAGGAACATAATGTTTGTTGTGAATTAGGATCATATGAGAAACAGAGGAAGGTTGATATTTGCAGAGGCCAACTTCTCTTGAACATATAAACGGCACGGCAATGGACTTGGCAGTATTTGACATCAACAGATCAAAGGTCATGGCGACGAGGCAGTGAACGGATGAGAGGTCAAAAGAGATTACCCAAACCCATGGAAGCAAAGTGAAACAACGAGATGAGATGTCCCCAACCCGACACGAATGCAGACAAGTGCCATGTTCAAGAGCGACATACTGCCGACGATAACGACGATGGTTCCATTTTTCCCCCACCATTTCTGGCGAGTACCCCAATTATT
>JAXQQM020066705.1:0-68626 GCA_034641835.2 Pinus albicaulis
ATGGGGTGCCTTCCTCTTCCCATTGCTTTGAGCAATAAGTTCCTCATCATAAAATTTTCGGTTTAAGGCATGTGCTAAAGTATGCAATGGAGTGTTGAAATTGTTCCACCTGTCAACAATGATTCTCTTGATTAATTCGGCAAACTGACCATCTACAAACAAAAGCTGCGGTGACTCCTGTGAAATAATTTCCATAGTTTTCTCAACCATGGAATCCATGCCATCATATACCTCTCCTAAGAAAGGTTGGTCGGTGTCAGCATGCCGAAGAAGCTCAAATGCATGGGTTGTGAACAGTAGCAAGAAATCTACCTTGCTCCACCAATCCTCATCAAGGCACATTCTACGCACCGCAGTTCCCCGCTCTGAATCTGCTTGTCTCCACTCAACCCAAAGCTGACTCACCACCATAGACACTAATGCTTGCTTAACCTCAATAAGGCGGCGCAACATTATGAAGTTTGAGGCATATCTTGTCTCAGCAACTTTTAACAACTCCAATTTGGAGTACTCTCGGAATATTTCTTGAGACTAGTGGTGGTTGGTGATGAATTTCACAATTTCCCTTGCTTCCCCTGTGAGTTCCTTTATCCATGGAACTTTGTTGTCGATCTCTTCTAAGATCAAATTCAGATTGTGGACAATGCAGGGTGTCCAAAATATGTGGTCATACCTCCCCTCAATAATCAAACCTGCAGCTTTGCATACCGGTGCATTATCCGTGATAACTTGCACCACCTTGTTAGGACCAACCTGTTCAATAGATTTGATAATGACATCAGCAATGAATTGTGCATCTTTTACCTCTCCCGAGCAGTCTTCTGCCTTTAGAAACATTGCTCCTTTTGGTGAAGTGGCAATGATGTTTATCAATGGTCTACGCCTTGTATCTGTCCATCCATCTGAGACTATGGTAACCCCAGAGCTAGTCCAAGAAGAGCGAATTGGTGATAGCACATCCTCCAAAAGATCCTTCTCATTTTTTAGAAGTTGAGTTCTAACTTTCTCATAGTTGGGCCCCTTGTACTCAAGTTGAGGAGCTTTGTTAACTGCCCTTATCATATCCTGCCAGTAAGGGGAGCGAACAACATTGAATGGGAGACCACATGCATAGATGCACCGAGCCACTCTGGAATCAGCTTCTTCTCTTCCTTGCACATTCACCAGCTTAGCAATCCTGCTATCTTGAACAGTACCAGATGCCCCTCTAGATGGTGGTAGTTCTAGTTGTTGAGTGCCACTGCCTCTCCTCTTCCTTGCTTCAATTACAATCCTTGGCTCACTGTTTGCTGGATTTTTAGCTGCTTGACTAAAATCATCATGCTTTCTTTTGATTCCATCAGCCTGATCTTGCTCTCTTTGATATTCCCTCCTTGTTAAAGGGTCAGATGTTTTCATGCAACCTGCAATCCCCTGTCCTCCTCCATGCAAAAGATGTGCCTTCACTCTTGGGTAAGAGCCCTTGTAACAATTATTGCAAAGAGTACACCGCCATTCCCATGAGCCACCACCTCCACATCTTTGCAACTTCTCAACATACCTCCAAAGAGGATAATATTCAGCCCTTGGGTTGGCCTTGGGGTTTGCACTTGAACCTTGAATGGAAGAAGCCATTGCTGCAAAAAAAATAAAAAACTAATCTATAAATAAAAAACTTTTTTTAAAATTTTGGTAGCATAAACCTTTGAAAAATAGACAAAACAATAAGAAAAAACAAAGAAATTGAATGCTACTTACCCAAAATAATTTTCTGTTGTTGAAGCTACCCCAAAATGCCAGAAAAAACAAGAGAAATATGGCTGCAGCTAAGCCAAAAAACAAGAATGCCGTAGCTGGAAACTTCGCACTCCAAATCTGCTCCTCAAATCTCTTTCTCTTGCTACAGAAATCTCCTTTGCTCAATGGTGAAAACACCGAAGCTGAAGCACTACTCTCTTCCTCCTTCCTCCTCTCCAAAATCGCTCTTCACCAAGTGAGAATCAACTTGCTGAATTTGTGTGATGAGAAAAAGAGGCTAGGCCTCCTTTTATAACTTTAGAACCCTTCTAGATGCCTCCAAAACCTAAAAAAAACAAATTAAATATTATTTAATTGACTAAATAAAAAAAATAAAATAAAATAAAATCATAAAAAAACGCTGTACGGAACAGGAAACGCGGCCGTACGGCCGGAAACGCGTTTCCCGGCCGTACGGTACGCGTTTCACTGTTTCCGTATGGAAACTCACCCCCTCTCTGCGTTTCCTGCAACTTAGGTTATTTGTGTGTGTGTGTTTCTATCTCACCTGCGTTGTATTTATTTTCTGCAGTATTTATTTGTGAGGGTTGTAGTGTATCGATTTCGATATTAGCGTAGAACATAATAAATAATTTGCTCACTGAAATAACAAATAGAAGAAATATAATCAGTTGTTGCAGTAGGATTCCCAATTGTGGAATTTTCACATGGTATCAAAGCGCAGATAAGAAGCAAACGAGTTCAGTTGCAGAAGGAAAGGGGGAGCTTCAAGGCACTGTGTAGGCAGCAGCTTGAAACCCCAAGAGGTTGCGCAGTCCATTAGCCAACAAGGCAGTTTTTGAGGAAAATTTGTTTCTCTGAGTGAGTCCACAGAGAACAAAATTTCCAAATCGAAGATTTTCAGAGGCAGAGGGAGCAGCAATGATTTTCTAGCAAAGCAGATCTTCAGCTGGGATGCAGTTGTTTTGCAACAGTTGCTGTTAGGTCCCTATATTACTAGTATAGTCCCTTATTGTTGTTATTTTAACCCCCTTATTGTTATTGTTGTACCCTTGTAACCCCAATATTGTTATATTGTGCCCTTACATTATTATTGTTAGGTCGGCTAGGATTATATTGTGACTCCATGGACTCCTATATATAGGAGGTTTTGTCATTTGTATCATCGAAGAATTGTTCATTTATGTAATGTAAAGGAGGTTGCCCTTTCGAAGTGGCTTATTTCTAAGGCATGATCTCTCTTTTCTTCCATTTTTGGAGTTGGTTTCATAAAATTTGGTATCAGAGATTTGGATTCTAGGGTTTCGCTGCTCCAAACAGGTCATCGTGGCATTTTCGCTATAACGTTTTCTCTACGAACGCTCAGAAGCTGAAATTTTTATCGCATGAAGCCGAAATCCTGAGGAACTTCCCGTAAAAATTTCAGATATTGGTTCGCAATATTTTCGGAGATAAGATCTGTGGAAGTTAGGGTTTTTTCAGGCTCCCAAATTTCATCTCAAAGAGGTGATCGTGGGAAAATAGTCATAACTCTCTCTCTAAGCATTGGATTGGAATTATGTAAAAAGTGGCCGCAAGTACACAAACTATAGTTTCCTATGTATCAATTTCAGAGTTGAAGGATGAAACAGTGACACGTGGCACGTCGTACAAGTTCGCTCTACTGAACCAATCCATAATTAGGTCATTGTGGGAGATTGGGCATAACTTTGCCTTGAAGAATCCAAATGAGGTCAGACCTGTGGCATTCGGAAGAAGATTCAGAGGGCTACTACAGGGTTGAATTTCAAATATTGAAGATCCGAAATCACAAAGATAATTTAGTTTCAATATCGAGCTCATCAAAAGCAAGAAAAAGGTGTGTATTTTTTTTCGAATTGCATAAGTCTTGTGTGAAAAATCAGTTTGAAGTGATTCCAAGGGCATATTGAAGCATAGATATCAATATTGGGTTCTACAATGCCACCTAAAAAGAATTCAACACCAATTAAGCCTTCATAAGGCTCTACTATGACTCATGAAAAAAAAGAAGCGCAACATGACATATCAAAATTACAAGAGAAAATGCACCAAATTTCACTCTAGCAAAGAGCAAAAAAAATGAAATGGAAGTTTTGAAGAAAGACGTGGAAGCTAAGATGGATGGTTTGAAGAATGGCATGGAAGCTGGCATGGAAGCTAAGATGGATGACATGGAAGCTAAGATCGGTGAAAAAATGAAAGACAACATGGAAGATATGAAGAATGATCTAAAAGCAGACATGGAAGGTTTGACAACAAGGTTAATACAAGAAATGCTTCCTAATGGCGGAAAGATAGTAGAGGAAACTCATGATGAGAACAAAATAAATGTTGATTGTGATTTCATAAACTCTAATGTTGGAGTGAAGAACCACCATATTCCAAAGATGGATATAAGGAAGTTTGATGGCAAGGATCCCGTAACATGGATACTACAGATGGAGCAATATTTTGATATCAATAATGTGCAAAACACACAAAAGGTACGCATCGCAACTTTACATTTAGAACAAAATACATTTGTATGGTATCAATGGCTTTGCTCCCGTAAAAAAATTGTCACTTGGTCAATTTTTACGGAGCAAATGATAGCACATTATGAGGATACAAAGAGGAGCACCTTCTTTAGCTAATTGATAAATCTCAAAGAAAAGGGTTCAGTGGTGGAGCACATTGAGGACTTCCAAAAAGTGAATATAAGGGTAACTGATATTCCAGAGGAACACAGGATTGATGTCTTCATAGGGACTTTAAAGGATAACATCCAACATGAAGTTCGTGTTTGGGAACCTGATTCATTGGAGAAGGCATTCAGGTTGGCAAGAAAAATTGAATGTAAAACTATGGCGACAAGGAAGCCTACCACTCACATCTATAAAAATGGAAGTGTTGCTACTCCTAGACTTCCACAACCTACAAGGTTGACACCACAACAATTGGAATAAAAAAGAGCAAAAGGGCTTTGCTACAGTTGTGATAGCAAATACACTAAAGGTCATATGTCTGCTGAGAAGAAATTATTTTACATAGATTGTGAAGAGGAGGAAGAAAATGAACAAGAAACTTCAAAAGAAGAGGATATACACCAAGAACCAACCCTAGAAGAAGAAGAAATGAGTCTGACCATATCATGTAATGCATTGGCAGGAATTACCACTCCTCAAACTCTCAAAATAGAAAGACATATCAAGAAGAAAAAGGTAATACTGTTGAATGATTCGGGTAGTACCCATAATTTTATTCATTGTAAGGTAGCCAAGGAATTGAATTGTTTCCCATACCGAGCACCAGAATGTCAAGTGATGGTTGCAAATGGAGGAACTATAAATTGCTCTGGAAAATGCCATAATATCAAGCTAACCATGGGGGAATATGTATTGACTAGTCCAATGCTTTCCATTCCTATGGGAGGTGTTGATGTTGCACTAGGAGTACAATGGTTACAATCTTTGGGGACGGTAGCTTTTAATTTTCAAGAACTTTTCTTGAATTTTTTTTCAGAAGGAAAGGAAGTCGAATTACGGGGTATTGAAGGGAAGCCGGGAAGGATAATAAGCTCTAATGTCATGAAAAAGCTTCTAAAGAAAGAACAACGAGGTGTAATTGCACAATTATGCTCGCTAGAAGTTCCGACATCAAAATCATCTATTTCTGCAGATCTCCAACAAGTCTTGGACAATCATTCCAAGGTGTTTGAAACTCCCAAAGGACTCCCACCTATTCGTGATCATGATCATGCTATTCATTTGATTCCAGGAAGTGTTCCTCCAAACATCAGGCCTTACAGATATCCTTGTGTCCAAAAGAGAGAAATTGAACGTATGATTGCATAAATGTTAAAGGTTGGTATAATTCAACCTAGTCAAAGTTCTTTCTCTGCTCCAATAGTATTGGTGCACAAGAAGGACGGATCATGACGCATGTGTCTGGATTATAGGGAGCTCAATAAGCTCACTATTAAAGTTAAATTTGCCATTCCTGTGATTGATGAATTATTGGATGAATTACATGGAGAAATTTATTTTACCAAGTTGGATCTTCATTCAAGATATCATCAAATTAGAATGAAGACTGAAGATATTCCGAAAACAACATTTCGAACTCGTGAGAGTCATTATGAATTTCTGGTCATGCCTTTTGGCCTTACCAATGCACCTTCTACATTTCAAGGGTTGATGAATTCCATTTTCAAACCCTTCCTTAGAAAATTTGTGCTAGTGTTTTTTGATGACATACTAATCTACAGCATGTCTTGGAAGGATCATGTTCAACATGTTGCCAGGGTGCTCAAACTATTGGAGGAGAAACAATTATATGCAAAAACATCCAAATGTTTCTTTGGGGTACAAAAGGTTGAATATCTGGGTCATACTGTATCTCACGAGGGTGTTAAGGAAGACCCTAACAAAATTAAAGCCATTAAAGAATGGAAAGTCCCCACAACTATAAAGCAATTGCGAGGATTTCTCAGGTTAACAAGGTATTATCGCAAGTTTGTTAAGAATTATGGGAGAATAGCAGCACCTCTAACAACATTATTGAAGAAAGATGCATTTTCATGGACTCCTGAAGCAACTAAGGCCTTTGAACATCTTAAAGAGGCAATGTGCCTAGCACCAGTCATAGCTACGTCAGACTTCACAAAAACCTTTATTGTGGAATGTGATGCCTCCGGAAATTGAATTGGTGTTGTTTTAATGCAAGAAGGAAGACTCATTGCTTTCGAAAGTCGTCCAATCAAAGGAAAGTATTTACAGAAAGCTATTTATGAGAAAGAAATGTTGGCAATACTACATGCACTAAAGAAATGGCAACCTTACCTAATGGGAAGACACTTCAAGGTAAAAATTGATCATGATAGTCTTAAACACTTTTTGGAACAAAGACTATCGTCAAAAGAGCAGCAAAAATGGGTCACAAAGATATTGAGTTATGACTTTGAAATCATCTACAAAAAAGGGAAGCTAAATGTTGTTGCAAATGCACTCCCAAGGAAGGATGAAGAGGTGGAAGCATTGCTTTGTGCCATTTCCATTATCCAACCAGATTGGATAATCGAAGCAAGGGATGAATGGGAGAAGGACGAAGAAGTGTGGACACTCATTCAAAAGTTGCAGCAAGATCCTAGTACATCTGATACATTTAGTTGGAAAAATGATTCCTTATGGTACAAAGATCGCTTATATATTTGCAAGAATTCCCAACTAAAACAAAAGATTCTTTTGGAATTGCACACTTCTCCTTTAGGAGGACACTCGGGATTTTAAAAACTTACCACAAGGTGAAGAAAGAATTTTTTTGGGATGGCCTTAAATCTGATATTCAAAAGTTTGTGGCGGAATGTTTGGTTTGCTAGCAAAATAAAGTTGAGACAATTAAGACCCCGGGTCTTCTACAACATTTATCCATTCCAAGTCAACGTTGGGAGGAGATTTCAATGGCTTTTATCACAGGTTTACCTAAGTCCGAAGGAAAGAGTGTCATCATGGTGGTAGTTGATAGACTTACCAAGTATGCACACTTTTGTGCATTATCTCATCCATTTAAAGCAAGTACAGTTGCTACTGCATTTATGGAAACAATTCAAAAGCTACATGTAAACCCAAAGATTATTGTAAGTGACAGATATCTCATTTTTACTGGAAATTTTTGGATGGAATTATTTTCTTGTTTGGAAGGATATCTTCGTTGTTTTGTATCTGATAAGCAAACACAATGGGTCAAGTGGTTACCTCTTGTTGATTTATGGTAGCATCGGATGTGTTCTAGCCTTGTGACTTTGTATATAGGCTAGGACACATGTATTCCATAAAACCCAGAAATGGTTTTTGAAAATTCCACTTAGAGATTGTTTAATTAAAATAATTAATCATTTTGTAATGTTTTCCTAAGTCTAAACTTAGGGAAACTGATTAATTAAAGGGTATTAATTAAACTAAGTGTGAATCTTCTAGATAAAGTCATGGATCACCTCCAAGTTAATCTTAGCCCTTGATTATGTTTTAATCTTGGCCATTGAAGGTTCAACAGAAGAATATAAGAAGAAGGGTGAGGGGCCTATGGAAAATACGTTGCGACACTTGAGCCATTGAGCATTTTCAAATTTGTGTGAGGAGATATTGCTTTTGATTAAGGATCAAATCACTAGGGCAGGGTTTGCTAAGTGATTGTGATTCAGTGATCAGATCCAGAGAGGGGCAGAAGCAGAGATTGGTCAGGTGGACCAAGAATGCATTTCAGAGAGAGGCAAAGGTGACGCAGAGAGGGACAGCGCAGTTTTCTAAAGAGGTGATGCAGACTCTGCAAGAAATCACGCAGAAACAGCATAGTGTCTCTTAGAGACAGTCCGGAGATAGCAAGAGGCTGGGGTTTCTGAGCCAGGAGGGCTAAAATCCAGTCTAAGATCAGCTAGATCAGTTGCAGAGGAAGGTGACACAGTTCCTCAAGCTTGCCCACACAGGCTTACGCAGTTCCAGCTTAGCCAATCATGCAGAGGCAGTGAGGGCTTCACTAACGCTGTCAGATCAGCCAGAGACTTGCAGAGTGAGGTATATCTCACAATTTTCACCAGATTGTCTAGATTTCATTGAATGGTTTGTCGGATGTTGGCACCCTAGTTATATTCAAGATTCTGCTGCTTAATAATACAAACCCTCAGATCTGTTGCACCGGTTTTCCCAAGTTGGGTTTTTCCAGGGACTTAGTCCAAAAACAACTGTCACATGTGGATGTTTTTCATTATATTTTGTTCAGATTGTTTCAGCACTTAGATTTATTCCACAGTTTTAGTTGTGTAGACTGCTTCAGAAACTACTTTGATATTTCACAGTAATGAAAAAATTATGAAACATAATAGAAGAAGTAATTCAGATTTGTTGCAATAGGAATCTGGATCTAGGATTTTTCACACCTCTCGCTGAATGGTGGTATAACACTTCCTTCCATATTGCAGCAAAAATGACCCCATTTATGGCACTTTATGGATATCATCCTCCATCCATCACATCTTCTTTAAGAGAAAATTCTAAGGTTCAAGCAGTGGAAGATCACATCGAGCATCAACAAGAAGTTCTCCAACTCTTAAAGGATAACCTAAATTTCGCACAAAATCGAATGAAACAATAGGCAGATCAACATCGCAACGAGAGAAGTTTTGATGTAAGAGACTGGGTATTTTTACGGCTACAACCATACAAACAAATGTCCCTCAAGCAAGCTAAGAAGGATAATAAATTATCGCCGACGTACTATGGTCCTTACAAGGTGTTGCAAAAGATTGGTACTATGGCATACAAATTGGAGCTTCCTACTTCTTCGCGAGTACATCTAGTTTTCCATGTTTCATGCTTAAAGAAGGCTATAGGGGACAAACTTCCAGTTCAAACAATACTGCCAGAACTTGATGAGGAAGGAAAAATCATATTGGAACCTGAAGCAATCACGGAAACAGAGAACTCAACAGCTACGAAATCGATCAATTTCAACATATCTCCTCAAGTGGAAGAACTTACCCACTGAAGATTCTACATGGGAAGATGAGAATTTTATACAGAAGCATCCGGAGCTACTCAAGCGTTGAGGACAACACTTTTTTGAAGGAGAGGGGCACGTTAGGTCCATATATTACTAATATAGCCCCTTATTGTTGTTAGTGTAACCCCCTTATTGTTATTGTTGTACCCCTATAACCCCAATATTGTTATTATTGTGCCCTTACATTATTATTGTTAGGTCGGCTAGGATTATATTGTGACCCCATGGACTCCTATATATAGAAAGAGGTTTTGTCATTTGTATCATCGAAGAATTGTTCATTTATGTAATGTAAATGAGGTTGCCCCCTCGAAGTGGCTTATTTCCAAGGCGTTGATCTCTCTTTTCTTCCATTTTTGGAGTTGGTTTCATAATATTTGCTGGTAGAATAGCGTCAGAAGGGAAGAAGAGCACACACTGAGGGAATTCTTTCCTAAGGGAACTTCTACCCAAGAAGTTCAAATTCTCCACGCAGAGCCGCAATAGTCGTGATCAAATTTGCCCACTCCAGCAGGGAGTACGTAGATCCAATCAGCAGATGCGCAGAGGCGAAGAGGTAGAGTTCAGCATTTTTAGCAATATGGCATCAACAAGGTTGAGAGATTAGGATCGGTTGGATTGTTCAGCAAACAATGTGATCAGGAGGCTGTGTAGAGGTAGCGCAGAGCCTCAGAACGGAAATTTGATCCAGCTAAAGAGGAGCTCATTTTCAGTTCCAGAGGTCGGGAAAGTTTTCCAGAGGACCAGAGAGATAGTTTCCCGGTCAGCAACAGGCACGATGGCTAGATTGGCAGTTGATTCAAGTAGAGCGTTTGAGGGACTACGCTAGGGTGACACAGGGCTTGCACAAAGCTGGTTGGACGGCTAGCTTTTTAGAGGCAGTCAAGTGTCAGGATTGCTCGAAGAGAGGCTAATTTCCCAAGAATTTTTGCTAGTATTCCTCTTGGATAGATTTGTTGAGTTGTCTTGTGTGATGGGGTAGCATTGGATGTGCTCTAGCTCCCAAAATTTGTGGAGGGACTACAGTACATGAGATCTCCAATACCCAGAAAGGGATTTAAGAAATTTCATCTGGTTTGGGAGATAATTAATTAATTAATAATTTTAATTACAGACCCTAAGTCTAACTTAGGAAAATTAAATTATTAAAGGTAATTAATTAAAACATGTGATGAAATTATCTTAAGTCACACAGATCAAGCTTTCTTTAATCTTAGCCATTGATTCAAGATCTGATCATGGTTGTTTGTTTCCCAACAAGAAAAGTATAAAGGAAAGGCTTGGGGTCATTTGGAGAAGACACACAGAGGCAAAGCACTAAAGCTAAGCTGGAATTCTAGGGCATGGTTTGCTAAGAATTTCCAGAAGTGTTTCAGCTGCAGAGGGGAGTTTCGGCAAAGGAGATGGTTTGATCCTAGTGCCTAGAATCAGCAAGAGGCAGAGAGCAGCTTCCAGAAGCAGTGCAGAGAGTAGAGACAACAGCAGCAGAGAGGGCAACAGTTGCGCAGTGCAGGGATAGCTTCAGCTACGCAGTCACTTATGGGGCAGCGCTGGTCAGCCGGAGACCCATCTGGGTTACGCAGAGACCCTCAGGGACAGTGTAGGGTCTGTGTCACCCATTCTGGGGTTACGCAACCCTCTCCAGGCCAACGCAGAGGCTGATGCAGGGGCTTCAGCGGCAGCGCTTGGGTTTCTAGGGCGAAGATTTGGCTGAGTCTTGTAAATCCCGTTTGGGCGTGTGGATCAGTCAACGTTTTGGCTTCAGAACAGCAGGTTAGCTGCAGATCTATATTTTTCTCTATCAGGTTTACCCGTGTGGTACCTAGATTTGTTGAATTCAGAAAACTCTAAATAACACAAACCCTCCAGTAGCCAGAAGACTGATTTTCCCGCATTGGGTTTTTCCAGGGACTATTGTCCAGAAAATCCTATGTCACTTTGTCTATGTGCGCATGTACTTTTTCTGTTTTAGATCTGAATTAGTGAAAGTCTTTTACGTGTTTACTTCGATGTTCATCTGAAGATTCAGCATTAATAACTTGTTTAAGTAGGAGAAGTATAACCAGATCTAACATTAGATTTCTGCGTTAGTAACATTTAGAAATTTTCACATGGTATCAGAGCTAGGTTGCAGATCTAGCAAGGTCACTAGCAGAAGACTGAAGAATCTTGCTGTAGAAAGCAGTAGAGAGAGCAACAGGAGCAGCGGAAAGCCAGATCTGAAGGGACAGCGCAGTTTCAGAGGGATCAGAGTCACGCAATGTGAAAAATCCCAAGTATGGATTCCTACTGCAACAAATCTGAATTACTTCTATTATTTTTCATAATTATTTCATTACAGTGAAATATCGAAGTAATTACTAAAGCAGTCTACACAAATAATGTTGCAGAATAAATCTAAGTGCTGAAACAAACTGAACAAAATACAATGAAAAACATCCACATTTGACACAATTATTTTTGGACTAAGTCCCCGGAAAAACCCAACTCGGGAAAACTGGTGCAGCAAATCTGAGGGTTTTATATTATTAAGCAGCAGAATCTTGAATACAACTAGGGTGCCAATATCCGGCTCACCCTTTAGAGAAAATTTTGGCAACAGAAGAAATGTGAGATATACCTCAAATTTTGGCAACAGAAGAAATGTGAGATATACCTCACTCTGCAAGTCCCCAACTAATCTAAACAGCACTGGTGAAGCCCCTCTCTACCTTCGCGTGATGCCTACGCTGCATCTACGTAAGCCTGCATGGCCAAGCTGAAGAACTGTGTCACCTCTCCTCTGCAACTGATCAAGCTGATCTGAAACTGAGTTTTGGCACTCCTGGCTCAGAAACCCCAGCTTCCAGCTATCTCAAGACTAAATCAAGAAGGCATTGCGTCACTTTTGTGTGATTCCCTTCAGGAACTGGGTCACCCCTCCAGATGACTGCGCTGCCTCTCTCTGTGTCACTGCTGCCTCTCTCTGAAATGTACTCCTGGTCTTCCTAACCAGTTACTGCATTTTCCCCTCTCTGAAACTAATCACTGAATCAAATCACTTAGCAAACCCAGCCCTAGTGATTCGATCTCAATCAAAAAGTTGTGTCTCTCTCACAAGCTCGAAAATGTCAAATCCTCAATATGTTTTCCGTAGGCCCCTCACCCTTCTTATAGTCTTTCGTTGACCCTTCAACGGCCAAGATTAAAACATAATCAAGGGCTAAGATTAACTGGGAGTTAATCCATGACTTTATCTAGAAGATTCACATTTGGTTTAATTAATCAGTTTCCCTAAGTTTAGACTTAGGAAACCATTAAAAAACGATTAATTAATTTAATTAAACCATCTCTAAGCGGAATTTTCCAAAACCATTTCTAGGTATTATCAAATACATGTGTCTTAGCCTATATACAAAGTTAAAAAGATAGAGCACATCCAATGCTACCATAAATCAACACTCCCTCTTAGCGAGGAAAGTGCTCTGGCAAGACAACTCAATGTGCTACTCTGATTTCTGGAACATCTGGTGTTGTGTTGTTGATGTTGCTCACCAACACTGCACAAATGTTGCATTTGTACTGCTGTTGACTCTGCATGTTGCTGCCAACTGCTACTGTACTGCAACTCCCTCTGAATTCTACAACATGCTACTGCACTGCATGAGCACTGCGTGTGCACTACTCTACACTGCGTTGCACTACTGTGCACTGCGCTGTTGCTGCTCCACTGTTGTTGTTGTTGCTCAACTACTACTGTTGCAGCATGCTACACTGCTACACTGTTGCTAATTGCAACAAAAAAACATCCGAAATTGGACAAGTAATATTGCAACTGAATACTAAGACTGACTGTTGCTCACTTCTGCACTTCTCTCCTTTCGGAATATGAGCCAACATAGCACAATCAGCTTCTGCCTCAATCTTGGCAACTCCGGCTTGAGGATCTTGCTTCTCCTCCTTGTCTTTTTTCTTAAGAGGACATTGTGTGGCGTAATGTCCCATTTCCCCACACCTGAAGCACTTGACCTTGGACATATCTTTCTTCTTCTGCCTCTATTGCCTCTTTAATGCAAGGGCTGTGTTTTCTTCCTCCTCCTTCTTGACTTTCGAACTGTTGCTGCCATCCTCAATATGGATTTTGAGGAGATCTCTCCTCAGCTCTTCTTGTTGCAAGGTTGCCCACATCGCTTCCCATCCCGGAGGCTTTTCTCTGCCCAGAATGCTCTAGATAATGAGGGCCTTTAGATCATGCTCATCAAGGAGAAATTCAATCCTTGACTTCCAAATATCATAGTTGAAGGCACCCTCCAATCTATCTTGGTCACGCAATTCGTTGTTGGCCATCTCTTCAACTGTCAATATCTTCCTCTAACCCTCTACTCAGCTAGACTTACGCACTCCTTGAGGAGTAATTCAATGCTTCTGCTGTTGCACGGGAAACATTGAGTTTCTTTGAGTAAGAAACTCTCTGAGGTCAAGAAATCCCCAACTGTGTTTTCCATAAATTTTCTGACGCTTATACACCAGCACTCACTATTGTACAGCTACTGTGTCCTTCAGCTACGCTGGTCTACCACACTGCCTCTTCTGGAACTAAAAAAGCTTACCCCTCTGTCAACTCTCTCAAAGGGAGCCTTTTCTGCGCTGGATTGCCCTCCTGGCCTGGACTATGTAATTTCTAGGGAAGTCTGTTGCTGCTTACGCAGTTCCCAGTCTCTTCAATGTTGATCTGCTGGTTCACTCTTGTTTCTACTGCACTTCAGCTTGAATAAGCTATGATACCATGTGAAAAATCCCAAGTCTAGATTCTTACTGCAATAAATCTGAATTACTTCTCCTATTATTTTTCATAGTTATTTCATTACAGTGAAATATCGAAGTAATTACTGAAGCAGTCTACACAAATACTGTTTCAAAATAAATCTAAGTGTTGAAACAAACTAAACAAAATACAATGAAAAACATCCACATTTGACACAGTTATTTTTGGACTAAGTCCCCGGAAAAACCCAACTCGGGAAAACTGGTGCAGTAGATCTGAGGGTTTTATATTATTAAGCAACAGAATCTTGAGCACAACTAGGGTGCCAATATCCGACTCCCCATTTAGAGAAAATATTGGCAACAGAAGAAATGTGAGATATACCTTACTCTGCAAGTCCCGAGCTGATCTAAACTGCGCTGGTGAAGCCCCTCTCTGCCTCTACATGATGCCTACGCTGCAACTGCGTAAGCCTGCGTGGGCAAGCTAAAGAATTGTGTCACCTCTCCTCTACAATGATCAAGCTGATCTGAAACTGAGTTTTGGCCCTCCTGGCTCAGAAACCCCAGCTTCCAGCTATTTCAGGATTGAATCAAGAAGGCAATGCGTCATTCATGATGACCAAGGGGGAAGAGATGGAGCACTTTCTCTTCAAATTACAGTCGATCAAAGATCAGTTGACTGCCACGTGAGAAAAGGTGGAGGACAATGTGATGGTAAGGACTGCACTCAATGCAGTCTCAGAAGAGTGGGAAACCTTTGTCCAAAGTGTCTTGGGCAGAGTGGACCTTCCCGACTAGGACAACTTGTGGGCAATCTTATGTCAAGAAGAACTCTGCAGAATAACCAAGAAGCAGTACAACACGAGATCCAGTAAAGTGAAGAAGGAAGAAGAAGATGATGCAACCTTGGCATCAAAGAGGCAGCAAGGAAAGAAGAAGCGTATCTTTCCAAGATCAAATGTTTCCAGTGTGGCGAACTAGGACATTTCGCCAGCAATTGTCCTCAGAACAAGGACAAGGAAGTTTCTACTTCCAAGGCTGTTGTGGCGAACGATGGGTTAGAAGATGATGCAGCCATGAGCGCTCATGAACTACGAAAGTGGGGCAACATTGATCTGTAGAGAAGTTACAGAATGTGGGCAAGATCCTTGAGCAGCTCATCTCTTGGATCACAACCAAGCTACGGGAGCCTTGAGACAGTAGCGAGACAAGTGGAGCAGGTCGTGCAAAGAATCACGAATGAAGCAGATGTGGATCTGAAGGCTAGAAGAAGCAGTGCAGTGCATATGCAGCAGCAGCGTAGGGGCTGATGTGACTTTAGCAGCGTAGAGCAGAGATGCTTACGCAGAGCAGAATTGTAACAGCGTAGAAGGCTTCAAGAGGACCGCACAACGCAGCAGCAACGTGAGAGATTTTAGCACAAGGGGTTGATGTGATTTCAGTTGATTATCACAGTAAATCACTGAAGGTCTCAACGCTTGACCAAATAAGCCAAACAACATCTTGCAAAGCCATATGGCCTCACAACTAGCCAGACTGGCTGCCATGTACTCTGCTTCCGCTGAACTCAATGCTACTGACTGCTACTTCCGGCTGAACCATGACACAACTGCCGAACCCAACCCAAAACAACACCTTGAAGTGCTCTTCCTATCAGAAGCACAACCTGCCCAATCAGAATCAGTGTACCCTGCCAATCTCACTCCATCTCCTTGTCTATAATCCAGACCATAATCCACTGTCCCCTGCAAGTACCGCAAAATGTATTTTGCAGCAACCTAGTGCACTCTCCTGGGCTCACACATGAACTGGCTCATCGTGTTGACTGCAAAACATATATCTGGTCTAGTGTTGACCAAATACATCAAGGAACCAATCAGCTGTCTATACAAGTTAATATCCACCAACTCAGAATCTGAAGCGTGAAGCTTCTTCCAATTAGTGATCATAGGTGTCGACATGGGTTTACAATCTTCCATGTGAAATCTACTGAGGATGTCCACAATATACTTCCCCTGTCCCAGGAAGACATGCCCCTCCTTCTGCCACACCTCCAATCCCAAAAAGTAAAGCATCGAGCCAATGTCCTTCATCTCGAACACCAAAGCAAGATCTCTCTTGCAGCCCTCTATGAGTTTCTCTGCACCCGTAATGACCAAGTCATCCGCATACAGCACCAGAATCAGAGGCTCCTCACCTATCACAATAAAGTATAGGTCCGGATCTGCATCACTCTTTGTGAAACCCATCTCCTGCAAGTACGTATTAATCCTGGAGTACCAAGCTCTAGGAGCTTGCTTCAGGCCATAAAGTGTCTTCCTCAGTCTGCATACATGGGACTCCTTCCCATGCACCTCAAAGCCCTGCGGTTGCTCAATGTACACCTCCTCCTATATGAAGCCATTGAGAAATGCGGTCTTCACATCCATCTGGTGGATCTTCCAACCCATCTCTGCTGCTATCGATATAATGGAGCGAATGGAAGTATATCAAGCCACGGGAGCAAAGGTCTCCTCATAGTCAACTCTAGCCACAAATCTAGCCTTGAACTTCTCGATGCTACCATATGCAGTGTGCTTTATCTTGTAAATCCATCTGGAAGTAACCACGGATTTGCCCTCAGGCCTTGGCACCACCTCCCAAATATCATTCTTCACGATAGAAGAATACTCCTCCTACATGGCCTGTCTCTAGACCTGCTGGCTAGCTGCCTCCTCATAGCTAGAAGGCTCGGAGTCAACGATGCTGGCAACCATTGCCATATAGCTACAGAACCGCTCAAGTGGTCTGCTCTCTTTGATTTGTCTCTTCGGCCCAGCAACAGATGTGGCCTCTCTCAAGGTGTCCTAAAGCCACTTGGGCTTCCTCTTCCCTGAGCACACTTCTCCCACCGGAGAGGGAGAATCCTCATCCTCATCAGAAACCTGAACTCCTGAATGTATGTCTGTTGTTGTTAAATTTGGACAACTAGGTCCAAACTCCATATTAAGATGCTCAGATTAAGAGGCTAATATTTTTGTTGGATTCCTCTTTCTGAGAGGTGTAAAATCCATATAAAATATGTCTTAATCCGATGAGCAGAACTTATGTTGTTGTTAAATTTGGACAACTAGGTCCAAACTCCATATTAAGATGCTCAGATTAAGAGGCTAATATTTTTGTTGGATTCCTCTTTCTGAGAGGTGTAAAATCCATATAAAATATGTCTTAATCCGATGAGCCGAACTTATATTTTGAATTTATTATTTTCAATAAATTATATGTGCAAGGTCGGCCAGTTTTGTAATGTAGGCTCGCATGCCCAACAGATGTGTCACACACCCTCATGATGGATATATATACAGGAAAAGTTGGAGAGATTTTGATCATCATCACAACTCACATATTCCTCTCTCATCTTAGAGGACGAGCTACCAAAGAAGGACGAGTTTCAGCCACACGTGTGAAGGACGAAGAGGACAAACTGTACGGCTAAGCTGAAGTACGGATTTGCTGCTGCTAGGGTTTCGCAGAAACTTTGACCAGCGTTGACTTTGGTCAACGCTTGGTCCTAACAAGCTGAAATTTGGTGGAAGGTTCGATTTATGAAGGCCGTACTACCTGGCACAAAAATCGAGGTCAAAGGGTTGACCGTTTTGCTGCTGCGTTGACTTTTAGCTTGCTGCCCCTGCGTTGACTTTTCAGGACAGCGTTGACTTTTGCAGAGTTGACTTGGGTTGACTCATCTACAGCTTGAAGGGTTGTTGTGACACATGCTGGGCTGGCTGACCAAAGGAGACTTTGCTGGTTGAAGCATCCTGTTGACCGCCGAAACGAATACACACATTTTTCCTGTTTCTGATTTGTCTTCTATAAGATCTACTTATATGTTCTATCTGCATTTTGCTTAACTACTTGTATGATTGCTGAAAGAAAAGTGAAATTGCTACTAGCATAGAACATCTACAAAACTTGACATGGTATCGGAGCTGAGGTGAAGACAAACTCAATCTATAGCAATCATCATCGAAGGAAATGGGTTCCATTAGTCTTGAATTCAAGGAGAATGACAAGCTGACTGGAAGTGATGACTTCCATCCCTGGAAGATGATATTAGATCTCAAATTAGAAGATCATGATCTCCTGGATCATGTGACAAGGAGGATTCAAGAACCTCCATCCTATGCCTCTGCTTCTGTTAGAAACAAGTATAAGAAGGGAGAAATCAAAGCAAAGCTGCTGATCAGGGAATCCATAAATAAGAGTCTGGTTGCCTACATATCTGAACTAGGCACATCCAAGGAGATGTATGACAAATTGATACTTATGTTTCAAGTAAACAGTGTGAACCAAGTGCTATTCCTCAAGAACAAGTTGAAGAATATGAAGAAGGGCCGAGATGAGTCTGTTCAAACTTTCTTTCTGAAGTTGACCGAAACCAGGAACAATCTGCTAGCTATTGGGGAGATAATAGCTGATCGTGAGATGGTTCTCACAGCACTTGGAGGACTTCCATATGAATGGCAAGTATTCACAACTACTATTCTCAACAATAATACCATTCCTAACTTTGATGAGCTTCTGTCAAGATGTATGCAAGAAGAAACAAGGATGAAGGAATTTGATAATGAAAGAAATGTTGCCTATGGTGCTCATTCCCGAAAGAAGAACTCTGGTAGTTCTAAGGACAAAAGAAGGACAAAGACTCAAGAGAAGAAGGGTAAATGTTTCACCTGCCATAGGCCTGGACACTATGCTAGAGAATGCCCCTTCAAGAAGGATTCTCCCGATAGTGACGATAACAACAACAACCGAAGAAATGGAAATCGAAGAAATGACAAATCCAAAGGAAAGAGGAAGGCTCACTTTGGTGGAAACAATCAACCTTCTAAGAGGTCCAGAAATACCAGGTATGAGGAGTCTAATGTTGTTGATAAAAGAAATGAGTATATTATGGTATCTGCTCTCTCAGCTGCATCTCTGCCCGACACTATGGATGTCTGGCTAATTGATAGTGGTGCCTCAAGACACATCACCGGATTCAAGGAAGCACTTTCTGACATGGTTGAAAGGGATACTAATCTAGAAATTATCCTTGGGGATAATGCCACTTATCCTGTGAAAGGGACCGGGACTGTGACCCTCCACTTGTCCGAAGGACAAGTCCTCCGTTTTCAAGATGTACTCTATGTACCCAAATTGAAGAAAAACCTTGTGTCTGTATCTGCCATGGAAGACAAAGGATTCAATGTTACTTTCTCTAATGGAAAGGTGCTCATGTGGAAGAAGAGCTTCAAGGAAGCTATCTCAATTGGTTTTAGGGTTGGTACACTCTATCAGGTTGGAGGCAGTCCGTTGGGAGCTATGACTTGTGATACTATCCGACAAACCGAACTATGGCACCAAAGATTTGGACACCTTCATTACAAAGCCCTTCCCGAAGCAAGGAAGGTGGTGACAGGGATGCCTGATTTTGGAAATAATCATGAAGGTGTATGTAAGGGCTGTGCTGAAGGAAAACATACAAGGGGACCTTTCCCCTCAAGTGTCACAAAGAACTCTGAGATATTGCAACTGGTTCATTCTGATCTTTCTGGTATGTTGCCTGTAACATCCCTGGGGGATGTTCTTACTATATGACATTTACTGATGACTTCTCTCGCAAAACCTGGATATATTTCTTGAAGAAGAAGGATGAGGCTTTCATGTGGTTCCGTACATTCAAAGCCTTGGTGGAAAATATGACCGAAAAGAAGATCAAGATTTTGAGGACTGACAATGGCACTGAATATGAGTCAAATGAGTTCAAAGACTTTTGCAGAGAAGCTGGCATTAAGAGGGAGACTACCACTGCATATACTCCTGAGCCGAATGGTGTTGCTGAACGCAAGAATAGGACTATTGTGGAAGTTGCCCGTGCCATGCTATGTGACCAGGGTCTACCAAAGTTTCTGTGGGGAGAAGCTGCAAATACTGCTGTGTACATTCAAAACCGATGCCCTCATTCCGCTTTGGACTCCAAAACTCCAGAAGAGGTTTTCTCTGGTAAGAAACCTGATGTCTCACATTTTAGAATTTTTGGATGTCCTGTCTATTTTCATGTGCCGAAAGAAAAGAGAAGTAAGCTGGATGCTACTGGGAAGAAAGGAATGTTTGTGGGCTATAGTGAGACTTCTAAGGCATATAGAGTCTATGTACCTAGTCAAAGGGAAGTAGAGATAAGCCATGATGTCACTTTTGACGAAGATGCTTCCCTGAAGAAAGTAGTAGATCTTCCTAGATCTGAAGAAATTCATGAAGAAAGGCCTGGAAATCTGGAAGCACCCCAGGATGAGACTATGCCTGATATTGAAGGGCCAATGGACCCTATTGATCCACCCCTTCACTAGGAAAGAGACCATCATGGCTCAGGGACACCCTCGAAGATGCTGAGGGTCATGCTGCCCCAAGGGGGACATTCCGAGAAAGCAAGAAGCCGTGTAGATACCAAGGGTATCTAGCTGCCATGAGTACTATTGTACAATCTGAACCTAGATCTTTTGAGGAAGCCATCAAGCATCAAGTTTGGAAGGATGCTATGCATGAAGAATATGAGTCTATTATGAAGAATGATGTCTGGGATGTGGTCCCGAGACCGAAGGACAAATCTGTTGTCACCGCTAAATGGCTCTACAAATCAAACATGGATCTGATGGGAGTGCTGAAAAGTTTAAGGCAAGGTTTGTTGCCCGTGGCTTCTCTCAAAAGGAAGGATCTGACTATGACGATATATTTGCACCTGTGGCACGATATACCACCATCCGATCAATCATAGCCCTTGCTGCTACACAAGGATGGAGTCTTCATCAGATGGATGTCAAGACCGCTTTTCTGCATGGTGCAATAAAGGAAGAGGTGTATATAGAACAACCTCTGGGATTTGAAGTTCAAGATCGAGACACTTATGTCTGCAGGTTGAAGAAAGCCCTCTATGGGTTAAAGCAAGCACCCAGAGCTTGGTACGAAAGGATGGATAGTTACTTGATGAAGCTGGGCTTCACTCGAAGTAATGTTGATCCGAACCTATACTTCAAGGTTGTGAAAGAGAAGCCTCTCATCCTAGTACTATATGTGGATGACCTCTTCCTGACTGGTGATGACCCTCTCATTCATCAATGTAAGAGGGAGCTTGCTGCTGAATTCGAGATGAAGGACCTAGGACTGATGCACTATTTCCTAGGCCTGGAGGTCTGGCAGAGACCTGGAGAGATTTTCCTTTCTCAGGGAAAATATATTGTGAAGCTTCTGGAAAGATTTGGAATGGTGGACTGTAAGTCCGTGTCGACACCGATGGAACTCAACTTTAAAAAGTTGAGTGGCAGCGCTGCTGGGCCTATCTTGGCCAATCCTACTGAGTATCGTCAACTCATAGGAGCTTTGATGTTCTTAGTGAACACCCGTCCGGACATATGTTTTGCGGTGAACACTTTGAGTCAACAGATGGTTGAGCCTCATCATTTTCACTGGGTTGGTGCCAAGAATCTTTTGAGATATCTTCGGGGCACGATAAACCATGGGCTGAGATACACTGCCGGGAGTGTGATACTCCGTGGATATACTGATGCCGATTGGGCTGGCAGTGTGGTGGATCGTAAAAGCACATCTGGATGCTGCTTCAGTCTTGGTTCTGCTTCGATCTCATGGATGAGCGGGAAGCAGAAGTCGGTGGCTTTGAGCACCGCGGAGGCCGAATACATTGCTGCTAGTATGGCCTGTTGTGAAGCAGTTTGGTTGCGGAAGCTCTTTAGTGAGCTGTTTGGACATGTGCTAGATACCACTGTGATACTTTGTGATAATCAGAGTGGGATTCGTATGACTGAGAATCCTGTGTTCCACGACCGATCCAAGCATATTGATATCAGGTACCACTTTATCCGGGATATGGTATAGCGAGGCGCCGTAAGGCTCGATCATATAGGAACTGATGAGCGGGTCGCGGATATTCTCACTAAGCCCCTGGGGAAGGTCAAGTTCCTAACCTTCCGTGAGAATCTTGGTGTCGTGGAAAGACCCTATGATGTGGGTCCTGTTGGACGATGAGCTCTGGGAGCTCTGGGGGGCTTTGGGGAGAGCTTCTTGGAGCTATGGGCAACCACAAGGCTAGGCTTGCCAACCTTGGTGGTGTGCTTGGACCCCACCGTTGTGATTTTGAGTTGGTTCACCTCTCATTTTCTGTGCCCCGTATGCATCCTACCCATTGAGTTCGGGGCTCATGGGAAGTACCTCTCATTTGGCCAATGAGGTGTGGAAAAGTTAGAGACTATTAGCAAAGACTGATGGACGCATCAGAGATTGCCGTACTCTCTATCTAGGATGGCACGGTCCAACCACTTGATCTGAGATCAAGATTTGTGAGGTCTGGGACCTCTGGACTGACTATGTCAGTCGGGGGATGATGTCTTTGTGACTGACCCACTTCTGTTCTGAAATAAAGAAGCCAACAAAGCAAGTTTCGGCGGGATGACGCACGATGTTGATTGCACTAATAGATGGAGTTCTCCCTAGTTGAGAGGGAGTGTTAAATTTGGACAACTAGGTCCAAACTCCATATTAAGATGCTCAGATTAAGAGGCTAATATTTTTGTTGGATTCCTCTTTCTGAGAGGTGTAAAATCCATAAAAAATATGTCTTAATCCGATGAGCAGAACTTATATTTTGAATTTATTATTTTTAATAAATTATATGTGCAAGGTCGGCCAGTTTTGTAATGTAGGCTCGCATGCCCAACGGATGTGTCACACACCCTCATGATGGATATATATACAGGAAAAGTTGGAGAGATTTTCATCATCATCACAACTCACATATTCCTCTCTCATCTTAGAGTACGAGCTACCAAGAAGGACGAGTTTCAGCCACACGTGTGAAGGACGAAGAGGACAAACTGTACGGCTAAGCTGAAGTACGGATTTGCTGCTGCTAGGGTTTCGCAGAAACTTTGACCCGCGTTGACTTTGGTCAACGCTTGGTCCAAACAAGCTGAAATTTGGTGGAAGGTTCGATTTATGAAGGCCGTACTACCTGGCACAAAAATCGAGGTCAAAGGGTTGACCGTTTTGCTGTTGCGTTGACTTTTAGCTTGCTGCCCCTGCGTTGACTTTTCAGGACAGCGTTGACTTTTGCAGAGTTGACTTGGGTTGACCTCCGTTTGCCGATTGGAGGACCGTTGTGACACACTCGGGGTTACCGACCAAGGAGACTTTGCCGGTTGAAGCATCCCGTTGACCGCCGTAACGCACCACCACATTTTTCCCCGTTTCCGATTCAGTTTATAAGATCCACTTATATGTTCTATCCGCATTTTACTTAACTATTTGTGTGATTGCCGTAAGAAAAGTAAAGTTGCTCCAAGCATAGAACATCTACAAAAAATTTACAATGAGCCTTTACCACTTGTGATATCTCAACCTTGGTCTCTTATAGTATTTCTCTCAAGGATTTTTTGAGGGAAAGTCACCCTAGCTTCTCCCCAAAGCTCACACTTTCATTGAATCTTTCCATTGAAATTGAACCATCCTTGCCTCACTTTGAACACTAGTATAAACACATCAATCACAAGTGAGGGATTTTGGATGTTTTGATTCTATGCATTCATCATTTTTTAATATTCCTAAGCCCAGGTCATCCTTCATAGGTCTTTCTCTTCAGAGCCTTTCAAATTTTTCTTACGAATTTGAACCATTAATTGAGCCTCTCCTTTGAATGGCCTAATAAATTGTGTTTTACCTTGCCATTGATCCTATCATTCGAGTGATTTCCTCCATATTGGGACTCTTCTCCATCCGTGAAAGTCCGTAAAGAGCAAAGGACATTGACCGAGGTGATGCGGTCCGTGTCCCATTGTTGCCATTTGGTCTAGTAGTTGTCCCTTAGAACCCCTCCTAGGGCCCTTGCTAGATTGAGCAATAATAGGACCATCTTTCCTTTTTTTGGCATCACAATTTGTCATCTCAATCATGGGATTATCATGGGCTATACATGATATCGATATCCCATTTAGAGAGGTGTCAAAAGAAAATGTAAGAGATATATAAGAATATGTCACATGGGAATAAACATTTGGGCATGGAGGAATTCATCAAGATAGTAAAAGTTGGTGGAGAACCCAAAAGTTTCATGAAAATGTATATATACTTGTAATTGGATACATTTAGTGTGGCAATCCATTTAATGAAATGGTGGGTTAAGATGTCTCTCTTATTCTTTCCTCCGCAAAACTCTTCATTTTTTAAGCACTTGTTTTTCTTGTTTGATTCTCTTTTCTAAAATAGATTCAAATTTGTTACTTTGTCACTAATAACTATCGTTATTAAATAATCTCACACTTCTTGAAATAAAGTCCAAAAACTCAACCGCAAAACCCACTACATTTCAAAGGGGGCCACTATCACCTCACTAACCCTCTTCTCACTTCTATCCACTTCTCCTCTAGCTTACAAGGGATTCTCCGTGGATAGGATTGCTAGGGCTTGGTAGTTCCAAGATTTGAGCTCAAAATTTCATGTGGGTCAATCTAAAGGCTAATATCAACTAATAGAGCTTCAGCCCTCAAATAGGTCCCCGAACACATAGAATCGAGGAATTAGAGGATGGTCTTGAAGAGGAAACCGTATCAAAATAGTTTTGAAGATTATTAAAAAAATGGGTGATGGAGGATAGAAGATCAATGCCTTAGTTTGTCAATATATATATATGGGAGCATATGGAATCAAAGAAACAAACAATTCCGTGGATTTTCTCGAAGTGATGACTAGAAACGAAACAAACTAGGAAAAAGCTAAGCTACCCTGGGGTTTGAGATCTAGGGTTTCAAATTTTAAAGATGATTTAAGGAAAGAAAAAGGTATCTATATTCCTCAAATACTTGGAAGAATGGTTTAACTTAACAAGGGGCAATGAAGCAAATACCAAATATACCACCAGCACATGAACACTCATCCCATGAAACATAATACCAAGATTAAGCAAACAAACTAATTTACTTCACCATTCATCATCCAGGATCCACCATATGAATCCATGAAAAGAGGTTACATCACATCTTAATTCCAGCCAAGAAAAGTAACCTCAACTTATCCATGGATAGCCAAATTATAAGAGAGAAAAATTGCAGAAATTTCAGATCTCCTATGGGATTTCTCCCCAAATCCATCCATCAAAAAATGAGAGGAAGTGCACCTCTATTTATAGAGGAGGTGCTCAACTTTCTTCAAATTAAAATATTATTTTTGTTGACCAAAATCCCCTATACCTAAGGAGGGGAAAAAGACCTTTCAACAATTAATTAATCCAAAATTTATAAATTTACGAGCATCCATGTGACATGTACAACAATAAAGAGACAAGAGGCCTCAAGGGTGACCCATCTCCACAAAATGAGAATAGGGGTCTTTGGTGTAGCATCCAGCCTCCAAAGGCCCCTTTCAAAAGTCCCTTGCCTTCCACAAACTCAGCAAGTACACTCTTCAATCATGGGTAAGTGGCTATTCAAGGTACAAACATTCTCAAAATGATGACAATGTGAGTTTCATGACCCCGTGCTTAGCCTCCAAATCATCGCCCATGTGACCATGCCAATCTACAAAGATTATTCTTCTTCATCAAGCAATATTCCATGTCTTTCCAAATGGACACGCACACCCCAAAACTCCACCAAAAGCTTCTTCAAAGATCTGGTTTTCTTTTCTTTATATCATGTGGGTGGCTACGAAACCTTAGATTAGCCTTCTCACTCAAGGTAACTCCAAAACCACCTCCAAGCGAACTCAAACAAACCGCCCCCCCCCCCCAGCTACACCAAGCCTTATACTTCATATTTTATAATTGAATTAATTCTGATTTTAAGATGGGTAGGCCCTCCCAAATATTAACTTTTACACGTACAGATCGGCCCAATGAGGTTTATTTCCAGTGCTTTAGACCCATATGTTTGTGTGTCATAAATATCACATTCAATCCCCCTTATTCATCATCTGTGCTTCCGTACATTGCGCCGGATAGTACAGTCATTCAATTACCAGTCTGCTGGACACCCTGTGACAGTTAGGTTGCACTTTGTTTGCTTTAGAGGCTCGCCT
This sequence comes from Pinus albicaulis, assembly GCA_034641835.2. NCBI lineage: Eukaryota > Viridiplantae > Streptophyta > Pinopsida > Pinales > Pinaceae > Pinus > Pinus albicaulis. Next base: position 26,134 of record JAXQQM020066705.1, read on the forward strand.
GGAGTCTGCTTGCATAGGAGGGTAGAAGGTCTGTGCACAGTTCTTAATTCTAAACACTCTCCAGACTTGGACCATGGATTAAGACAAGTACTAGCAAGCATTCATGCTCACAATTGAACATTCATACTATCACTTATGGGGGCTGTCAGAACCAAACAGCAGGTAAACATAGTCCTTTCCATCTTAAATGCTCCAGCACTGCTCAAACAACTCCATGACCTCACATATCTGGCAGGGGTTCTATGTCAGAAATACACACCCTAGGTAGCCCATGTTAACCCTATCTTCAATTACTAGCAGGGCCGACCTTTCTTCGCCAAGTTTATTTTAGAGTTTATTTACTTTGCATAGCCCTCTGTCTGTAATCTTCTCCAGGAACAGTCCGAGTGTACATCAGCAAAAATTGCAATTCCAATGCATTAATCTCAGCCCATAATAACTTAGAAAACCTGCCAAATCAAGGAGTGATCCTTTGTTCCATAGCAGCTTCATCTGTGCCACCTGCTTGGAGTCCACGACTCAAGTAATCCTGAAGCGCGTCCGAGACAGAAAGCAGAAATAATTGCCAGAGAGATAATCAGAACTGGAAAAGACGTTGATTCCAACCCAAGTCACTTCTGCAATAATATTTCTACATGCACCATGTTGTTGCCCGGATATGGGAGAGTCCCCTGCCTTTGCTTTAGAATCTCAAACGGGTACCCAATCAAGTGGTGGCTAACAACTACGATCTCTTGGTCAGAAAAGATTTTGTTTAGAATTCAACAACGCTTTAAAAATGTAAGGGAGGGAGATACTGAAAGAATATGTGGGTGTCAAGAAATTATTTTCGACTACAACTTGAGGGGCAGAAGGGCTGTAGTATTTATCCAATGAAAGGTTACTTTGGATAGGCCTCCTACCAAACATATTATTTAAAGTCCTCAAAAATGAATTCAAGTAAGCATTGTTGTCATTCTCTTTTCATTTTGAACAAATTTCGCTAGTATGCACCCTTGCACAAATTGATCCAACAAGCATAACCAACTTAAACACAGTACAAATGGAATCCAATGAACCATTGCAGCCTAATAGAGGTCTCGTACTTTAAAGATGAAAAACAGATGGTTTATAATCACAGTACCACTAGAAACATTTAAAACACTATAAATTCAAACAGCAAGCAATTAGGCCCACATCACCACTTCAGATACTGAAATACTTCACCTCACCGTCATAGCATCAAAATCGTGGAAAACGCCATGAAATTGGAGCGCCAAACCACACCATGTCACCCCCACGTCGCTACCAGAGAGACGGTACACAACAACCTGCACTAACGCAGGAGGATGGAACTTATAATAAACTAGGTTGAAGGGAACTGGAGTGGAGTCTTCATGCTTTGCTGGTGGCATTTTCAAAAGTTGTGTTGCTTCTGACTAAAAGAAATACAAGTGACCTCAAGAAGCGATATGCTGCAAACGCATAGACGTAAACGCATAGATCAAGCTACTAGAAATATTCTGCGAATGAATGAACACATTATGAATTCCCAAATCCGAAGAGGGAGTCACCAAATGTGTTAAATGTCGCCTCGTGAATTCCCGAAAACTGTAGGGTGGGCGAGCAGTACGTTCTGTGTCGTCTTGTAGCATGCTTCGACGGTAGCTTACGGCACACGGAGGTGCGTTGGTTGGACAAGAATAACGAGACGTCGTAACGTTGTGTGTGATATAGCCATTTACCATGAACTGATAAGCAATTCAACTACAAATTGCCGAAGTCCAATAGTATTACCTGTAAAACATAAACATACAATGGGATAAAACATGGAGTTGTCTTTAGTGTGTATTTTTAAGTTTAGGTGTCCTAATCTGCGAAACATAATACATGATAAAACATGAGTTGTTTTTAGTGTGTCTTTTTGAAGTTTATAGTGTCGGAATCTCGGTGAAAAATTTTGAGGGAAATCTTGGTTTTTGTTATTCAAACTGGTTTTTTGACTTTATATATGGATTCTAGAACCCTCAAAAACCTCTAGGGCACTTTGATTGTGCAAAGTTAGCAATCAAACTTCTCTTTTCAATAAATTTCTTCCTAATTCTAGAGAAATTATACCGTAAAGTCAAACATCAAAATACACTATCCGAGTTGTTTTTAATGCAATTTTTAAAGTTTTTTTATTTATTTTTCCTATTTAATTTATCTAAAATTTGCAGTATTCAATAAATCACAATTTTGATGGGAAATTTCACACAATCAAAGTAACTTAGGGGTTTTTCACAGTTGAATCCATATATGCACTCAAAACTAATTTAAATAACACAAATCAAGATTTTCACCTCAAAAATCAAAAATTCTAAAAATCCATCGTAAACTCCAGCAGTACAGAAGACAAATTTATATATATGCTCTTAAAGGTCTATTTCTAAGTTGTTAAACTTTAATATTGAGTGTTGGCCTTTATACAGAGCGATTCTAACAATTTGCTTTTCTATTAAGCTTGGTATAAAATAATAAGATTAAGAAGACATCCATCATTCACACAAGAAAGTTTATGAGCATGTGAGAACATTCTAAACCAAGGAAACTTAAGAGCTCTTTAGGTTGTCAGGAAGAACACCTCTAGCTCTACAAAATAACAATAGGGGTTGCAAGGATAAATCAAGAGATACAAGATATAATTAAATTAAAGATGAAAGACTCTCTATATGTTGCAAAACTTGAAAGGTATGTAAAAGATTTAGGACTCGAAGAGGATCTCAGACATCTTCGTAGCCAATCCTTAGTATGATGAGGGAATGCAAGGATGCGAAAGATTTCAGAAGAGTCAAGCAAAGAAAACAAGATTAAATATAAACAATTGAGCAAAATCAGCAGGAAAACATGTGATTTCAGTGAATGAATTAATTTCTTTGGGAGAACATAATCCTACCATTTCTGTGAAGAGTTTACACCAAAAGAAAAGCAACAGAAAAATAACATCACAGAGGCTCAAAGGGTTAATTATGCAAAACTTTTATATGAGCGTACAAACAGAGAGTAAAAGTAAGTCTCCCACAATTGTCTCCTCAACAGTAGCTATTTTCGTTGTTGATATTAATGGTATAAAGAAAACTATAAAACAGTGCTTAAGACATTGATAGTTTAGACATAATTTTTAAAATGGGAAATGAAGCTTCTAGCCCCACACATCAAGTAGAGATATTCAATGAGTCAATCAAGATAGCTTTTCCAAATGAGTTGACAATTGGGTATCAAGATATTCTTCAAAACTAGACATCAATAAATCTTCTAACTATCAAAATATTATGATCAACTTTCTTGAAAGCTTTACATGCTAGAGTTAAAATTACTGAATAAGTAAAAGAGACAAAAGAGGTACTAGGTTGGCTTCAGTCTCCATTTTACCATTGATCATTCCTACTCACACTTCATTGAAAAGCTTTGACAATCATGGGGAAATACTTTTTGTTGGTCTCAAAAGCCTTTAGTAATGTCCCTGTGAGATAAACTATGGCATGAGTTAAAGAGAAACTAAAATTAAAGAAATATAGGGCAATTGTTCATAAGCTTTATGAGCGGGTTAGAGCCTTTAATCAAAACAAAGGAAGAGAATGTTGAATGTTTACGTTGACATAGAGCCAAACAGCAGGATGAACTCTTTCCACATTGTTTGGTTTATATATTGATAAGCTCAAGAGTGGATACATGGTTGAAGGAGAGCATCCTAACCAGCAAGATATGTGGTGAAACTATTTTTATATGCAAACGACCTTATTCTTATCGCAAGTAACCCGCACTAGGTTTAAGAGAACACTGAAAGCCTGAACTTTTTTGTCACGAGGGTAGAAATGTAAGTAAATACTGTGGAAAATCAGTGTCACACTTTTTTCTTTAAAGAAGAAACATCGGTTATTTTCTATGCGCCCACGTGACAGTGGGTTAAGTATTTAGGAATTGATTTTCACTATAGAATTAGATAGGAGAGCACAGACTTAAAGAGAAGCAGGGGCTGGAAAGCTTCTTACCTTTCTTCATGAAGAGTTGTAGACAGAAAATTATGGGATCGAGGACCAAGGAAACCTTTCTTTAGTATACAGTAAAGCATTATCCTTATGGTTGTGATATATGGGGAGAAATATAACAGCCACAAATGGCGATGTAAAATAGCTTAAAAGCACTTGATCACAAGTAACCCGAAGTCAAATCAACGGTCCCATTGATATCCTTTTTACGGAGGGCCGGTATGTTTCCACTGAGGTATCATGACTATCTATTTGCTAAATTATTTGAAGAAGGTTAAAAATATGATGTTACTCATGGCCTAAATTGGTTGTTGAAGAAGAGATAATCTCATTGCAGCACATGGATGAAACAAAATAGAAAGTGGTTAGGCAAATGGGACAGAATCTGGACATTTCCTCATTAGGGAGGAGATAAAAGGGAGGAAAGTTAGAAAGTGGACCTGCCATGTGGACAAAGCAGTAGGAAAGAAATCATATTATGCTCTGGAAGAATTTAATCCAATGTAAACATGATGATAAAGAGGCTGAGTTCCTTAATCAAGGGAACAACTAAAATTTTAATTGCTCGTTTGAGGACACAAGTCTTTCATCATCTAAAAATTAAATCGGTAGATGGATGGTCCCTAAAAAAGATTAAAGAATAATCTCTGCATTTTTTGCACAGAGGAGTGGTAGAACAGAATGCATTTTATCAAAGAGTAAAAACAGATGAAGTTATCCGTCGCTTTCATTTTTGATAGCAACCTAAAGTGGAACAATCTCATGAATGCTTTATAGCTAGTACAGAGAGACTCTTATTAAAATCTCTTCATGATAATTACTTGTGATTTCATTATGATTCTTTCACTTATATTATTTGCTTGTTAGATTATTATGTTATTCAACAATTCAATTATCAAATGCACAAAAGATACAAAATTTAGTTTTCCATCCAGTCCAAAACCTCTCCCTCTTCGAGAGGAAATCCCGATAATCATTTTTCTTATAGATCAATCGACAAGTACCAAGACCTGACAAATACCCGACCAATATGCCTCCAAGACCCTTGTCACTAAGCCTTCTAGGCCTCCTTATGTCGTACTCTTTTCTACACCAACACTAGGAAAGCTCGGTTCCTAGCCCCAAATAGTGATCTCCTTTCTTTGATTTAACCTCGACCTCTTGTTTTGACGTCTTGTTGTGATAGGCTTTGTTCTCCATAAATATATCTCTTTCACTATGATGATCATCTTACTTGCTGCCTTCTTTACACCGTAAATATATATCGACCGAACTCATGCGAGAGTGTGATATCAATGACGAAGCTAGCACCGCCTCTCCTCTCGCATTTATCTCTTCCTCACATATTATGTAGACTATACAACCTTCTTTTGTATATCCTCTCCCTACGCATTGTTGTTAGGATCACCGGTATGCATCTTTGACCTGAGATTACTAGTCCAAAATAGAGATCCGAGATGACTTCTTTCTTCACTAGACATATTCCTCTCTTCGTTGTATCATCTCCTTTTCTAACCACCAAACCGCGTAATTTACCTCGCATCGCAATCTCGTACTTGTCTCGAAATCTTGTTGTCTTCATGAGGCCGTTGCACCACCCTTTATATAGGGGCTATCTACTGTTCTAGGCCGACATGTCCTCTTGTAAGTAGGTCAACTTTACTAAGGAAGTCTTCCAAAGATGTTCTAAGTCGACTTCGCGATATATTGACAAGGTCTTGTAGCATACTACTACATCAATAAATTGTCCTTTACAAGTGCGTAACAACACTTCATATACATGACCCTAAATTATATATTTATGACAAGATGAAAAACCCCTAAAGACATCAAGAAGAAGTCTTTGACCTATAATAAAACTCAAGCCATGAAACTCATGTGATGCAAGTATTACAAAATACATTTTATTATCTTTGTCTTCATCATTACATAAATTCATAATTACAAGTCATTATTAAGACCAAACCTAGTTACACTTTTCTACATAAAATATGGATAAGCATCTATGGCCCAAATTGGTTGTTTAAGAAGAGCTAAACCGCTTTAAAAAGACATGGATGAAACAAAATAGAAAGTGGTTAGGCAAATGGGGACATAAATCCGCATGATTTCCTCACGCCTCGAGGAAGAGATAAAAAGGTGGGTGTTACAAAATTTAGGACCGCCATGTGGACAAAGCAGTAAGCAAAAAGAAAGCATACTATGTCAAAGAATTTAACCAAACGTGGAAACATGACGATAAAGAGTATCGAGTCCTCAATCAAGGGAACAAACTAAAATTTTAATCGTCTCTCGTATGAGATTACTTCCCATCATCTAAAATTGTAATCGGGTAGATGGATGGTACCTAAAGAAGATTGGGAAGAACGAACTTGCGTTTTTTGGAAACGTAGGAGTGGTAGAAATGCATTGCATTTACCAAAGAGTGTGCGTTATATGAAGTTATTCGTTTAGTCCGATAGCAACCTAAAGGTGAACAAGCCTAATGAATTTTTTTGAGGAAACAAGGCTTCACAAAACAACAAATTTCTTACCGAAGATCCACATAATAATACAATCAACCTTGAAAAACGAAATATGGATTAAGCGAGAGCAAGTGGTCCCTTAGACCACGAGGTCTCGTGGACTTCATTAAAATCCATTTCATTTTATTTCTTGGTAAGTTTATTAGAATTAAATGAATGTAAATTCGAATAAGCATCCATGTATGATAAATATCAAAATTAATTGCATCCATGTATGATAAACATCAAAATGCTCTTTCATAATGGAAAAATATTTTATTTTGGAATGTGATATGTTTAAGAGACATGCTGCAAGTTTATGGGAATATGTTAGCATATGTTTCTTGGCATTGTCTTTTCAAACTTAATGAGGGAACTATGAGAAGGTTGGGCCGCCGCATCATCAATTTGAATAAGAAAATGATTGAATTGGAAAAGACAAAAAGCAAGGCACTGGTGGTCTCATGCAATACTTTTAGTCTCATGGATATTAAAATACCATTTCATTTCATTAATACATTTTATGAGAATGCTTAGAATTAAATGAATGCAAACTTTTTATTGTGTTGAAATTTGAAATGCATTTTATGGTTGGAGGAGAGTGATGTGTAATTTTTTTCATGCTAGACTTTTCTTTTTTAACTTTAAAATTATATATATTTACTTAATAAAACAACATTCCCTAAAACAAAATGAATTATTTTCCATTTTTAAATAAAAATTTAATCATTATTAATAATATTAATTAAAAATAATAATAATTATTAAATATTAATTAATTTATAAGTAATTAAAATTCATTTATATATTATGTTACTCATTAATATCAATATTAATTTAATATTATTATTATAAATAATTTAAAATTCATTAATAACACTATACTATGAAGATTTACTTCTACTTTATCAAGGAGATTCATAATTTTTATTTTTATTTTTTATTATTTATTTATTTATTCATAGTGGTTCACACGTTCCTATGCTCGCACACGTAGGCCCACCGCCAAGCGTTTAGGAATGCATCCTGACATCCTCAATCTAGGAGTACTTCCAAGCGAGGACTCAACCAATTGAGCTAACCCTTGGGGCTATTAGGAGATTCATAAATTGTAAATAGCTTTTGTTACAATATCATGGTCATATGTCCAAAAACCATGATCATTCATTTCATAATATATATATTTATGTAACATTTTTTTAGTTAGTCAATAAAAGGAAAGAAATGGCATAATTATTTTTGAGATAAATTCAACTTTTTATGTGGTTATTACTAAAAATATTTTAGAATATTTTATGGAGATTAAATCCATATCATTTACCTCAAATTAAAATTAAAATTATGAAAGTCATGTTTTAGAATAGGTATAATGGAGATGACAATAAAGAAAATTAAGAATGACACTTTGTTTTATTGTAATTTAAAATTTTCTATATTTTGGTTTTTTTGGCATATTTTCTAGTCAAATTTGCTCTAAATACAAAGATTTGTTGAAATTACAAGTTTTAGTTGTGAAATTTGCATAATTAAAGTACTACAAGAGTTTTCAAAATTTAATCCATTTATACTTTAAAAAAAAAAACAAACATAAATTTACAAATATATATATGTAAGAGTTAGACTACAATTTCTTTGTTTTCCTTTTAAATAGAAACTAAAAATATATTACAAACGGTCACAACAAAGTTGAACATCCATGCAATATATAAAAGATAGTTGCCACTATTTCATATCAGCTAAATTAGCAAACATAATATTTAAAAATAGAATTTTAAGAACAACTTTAGTTATAGTCTCCAAAACTTTGTGCTAGTGTATATACTTAAGAAGACACCTAAAATTAATATTAATTACAAAAAATGGAAAACATGTTTATTTATAGTTGTGTCTGGTTAAATTTACAAAACATAAAAGCAAATGGAAAATATGTTTATATATGGCTTTGTTTTGTTTAATATTAGAGAGATGTGAATTTTGTTGTTGAGAGAGGGGTTTATGATTGAGATGTGTAATTATGTCTATGTTTAATATGGAGTTGACATGTGTTTCTCTTTAAAATAAAGATACAATATTTTCTAAATAAAAAGTAATGTTGGCTATAATAAAAAATCAAAAATGAATATGCTATACATGTTTAGTTAGTTGTCCATATGATGTAAAATAATTTTTGTAAAATAATTAGAACAAAATAAAAAAATGTGTGAGTAAGATATTTAAACTTTATACTTTTCAAAAATATTTCAAAGCCATATTTAAATAAAGTATATATCTATATATTTTAACTAATTTATAAAAATATCAATATCATATATATATATATATATATATATATATATATATATATATATATATATGATTATGTTTAATGTTGAACATGATAAAATATTCAATGTGATATATTAATACGAATTAATATTCATATATACTTAAAAATATATTAATAACAAAAAACCATTTTAATGTGATAAAGCTATAGAAAAAATAAGTTTTTTTTATGGTTAAAAACTTTGAAGTGGTCTGAGTATTTTGCTACTTTGGTCTTGTTTTAGGCTATATATATATTTTTGTCGAAATCTACCAATGATTTTTCGACTTACTAGTTTGAGTTATAATTCCTATGCATTTAAAAATACAATTTAAACTTGATGAAAAATTACATATTGTATTTTGCACTCTAAAAGAACTTCTCAGACCAAGAAATTTGATCCCCGACAACTCATGTTAGATATGTGCTTAAGATAGGTCTATATTGGTCTAGATACACGTCCTCCATAAATTGATGGCTAATGTCTTCTTCCCTCGAGGCCTTCTTGATTGAATTCATCAACATTCTCAGGTTAGAGGCATTTGAATGTGAACTATTTCTAAAGTCGCCGACCATATTCCTCTACATGAAGCATTTTCCCTCCAAAACATAAATTTTTTGTTTTTGTTAGACCATAGAATTCACGACCATTGCATTTTGTGAGATACATGGTGCTCATTTTCATGGAATTTAGTGGTCACTAAAAAAATTAAGGTTTTATAGCTACTAAGAGATGCCTTTTTTCTTCGAAGCACCCTATGAAATCTATATGCGTTCGTAATTCGTAATTAAAGGGCCGATTAAATCAAACAAGAACCACACTACACTACTATTCCTAAGATGAAAACCTAATTATACTTATTACATATACTCTATCACCAAAAGACTTGTTTATGGAAATAGAGCAATTTAAACAAGAGATAGGATAAAACTAAATTACAAAACACAATATAACCACCAACCTGGTTTGCCAAACACCACCAATGCTGAAAAAGTCAAAATGAAAAACACCACTAGCCAAGAGTCATCATATCCAAAATTCCAAAACACCAAATACATAAATATACAAAAAAATCAAAAGTCAAGCGAATACCAAACACCAGAAAGCTTCAAGTTTCTAGAACAAAGAAATGGGAGGGCATTAAAGGACCAACAACACTTTTTGCACCAAATGAAATTGCAATACATAAAACAAAAACAAAGAGAAGACCTTAGTAAGAAGGAAAACCATCTTGGAATAGTTTTCCACCAAACAAAGTTGCCGTATCAACCATAAAGTGCACCATTATCCCACTTAAAAATCTCATAAGACACACCAAAGACTACATATGAAATGAGTGAACAAAGCCTCTTCATATCTCAAATTCTTTGATTGATATCATATGATGATGGAGATGCCATGACAATTGTTGTTTAATAAAAATTATATGGCTTCGTGATCAATAACATGCAAAAGGTTATATCATTGCAGGTTATGCCCCATTTTTTAAAAAGAGTTCCTTAACATTCAACCTTGTTGTTTACTGGCTAGAATGATCAATCCGTACATCATGATTACTTGAAACTTGGAAGAAGGAGACTTTTGGAATTTGCGAACTTCCTTTCGCATCTATGTTATTACAAATTCTAGCTTGTTATCGGGAGTAGGAATCCCTTTAAGACCATTAAGTTGATGATTTTACTGTGAGTCATCAATGATAATCAATTTCTAATATGTCTACATTTACTAAGACACCGACCTAGAGAGGTATACAGCTTCAACTGGATTATTTTTGGAATTCCCAAAACCCCCTACATAGGTCATTTTTGGTTGTCTTTAATATAAAAAATAATCTCTCCCATGCTTCATACCACCTTTATTGAAAATGAATTTATAAATTTATAAATTTCTAAGTATAAATTCATTTTTAACAAAAACATTATTATTATAAACAAGGCTACATAGTAGCTATTGCCTAAGACTTAGTTTAAAATGTAACTAAATTAAAGTAAAAATATAAATTTATGCTAGTGTTAAGGTTTAGAATATGGTTAATTTAGATTTTGTTGATTGTTAAATTGAAGTATTTGGTTATTTGTATCCAAAATTGTTACATGGAAAAACTAATCCTACCCAATAATAATAATAAAATTATTAGTTACTCATTAGCGCATGTTGGAGAGTCCGATTTGCATATATAAATAAATTGATTACAAAATTACTAAAGGTATATTGTATTCCCAAAATTGCATAAATATGTATCTTCATGCACTTCCAGAGCCGCATACGAGAGATGTCTTCACGTAATCTCTAGAAATGCATACATGATGTATTCCTCGTTTACGTATGAGAAAGATTCTTTGTTTATAAAGGAAAGAAAATGGGAAGTGGACAATGTATATGGGAGAGAATAGTGCATGTAGTCATCATAATCAATATCAACTTTGTTAATTCCATGGATAGATATATACAGAAGGATACTGCATATGTGAATTGCAAATGTGATTATCAGCTTAAACCAAATGCTTAATACCTATTTCGTTAGGCATAATAATATTGTATGTGGTTATTTATAACATTTCTCCAAATTATTTATTTTAAAACATTTTAAAGTTTAATGATTATTAAAACAAACGTAAAGCATGAAACAATTAAATATCCTTATGATAAACCAAACTAGAATTAAATATATAAATGTAAATATTTTATAAATTTAAATTTAAATATTCTATACATATTTATGTTTTCATTAAAAAAATATTTAATATATGTGTCCGAAATAATTTGGAATGTTTTAAAAAAATGTTCAATTAATAAGAATCCAACACTATGAATAAAAGAATGGATAGCTTGCAGAATGAGCCACTAGGCATATAAATTGGTCAATGTAATTTGTTTTTAATAAATAATTAAAATAAATAGTCATTTGAGCCTCATATATATATATATATATATATATTCATTCGATACATCATCATTACTTTAGTAATAAGTTAAATAAAATCTGATGCATTTTTCAAGTGGAGTTTATTATTTGATTTGGTTGCTCCTTTTATTTAAAAGGATTTAAGTTCGTATGACATTTTTAATTTGGAAATATGCCAACATTTTTCATTATCAACTTAAAATTAAAATTTATAATTATCCCAAAATACATTCTTCCACTTCCAATAAAAATAATGTAAAATTTTGTAATTATTCCAAAAATGTATTCTTCCACTTTCAATTAGAATACTTATGGATAAATTTAATCTTTTACATTTTTTAAATAAAAAACCTTTAGTAATATGAATTCACCAAATATGTAAAAGGTTGAACTCAAAATCTAATTTACGTAATAGATAATAAAAATGTTCATTAAATGCGGGAACCATTCATCGCCATCAAATTTATGATGAATTAATTTATATGAAAAATAGGCTCAAATGTTAGCTCCCTCACAACAGCTAGATACTTCGAAATAATTGCGACTATTTCTAGAACCAATCCGAAGTGGTCCATTCCCATTGGCAGCTTCTCACCATGATTTGTGGAACACTTGACACATAGCCACCGTGCTTGATGGAAGCTTGGCTATAACATTTTTGTTTGGTCCCCAAGCTCACTAACTCAATCCCTTTAGTTTTACACCATCAAGTTAGAGTGAGCAGAGCGTGGAAGTCCCTTCAAACATTTTCTCGATTTTTCTCGTACGTGTGCAAGGCATAAGGCATCTTCCTCCCTACGTATTTTCTATATAGTGAAGCAGCCGTAAATTTTGCATACAAGATACATTGTGAGCAAGATCAATGGCCGGAGGTGGCGGATTATTTAAGCTTACATTTGGTATCGTAGCATTTTTTTATCTTTGCCTTGGTGGTAATAGACATATATTTTGGCTAAAATATCATATTTTGAGAATTTTCTGAATTAAAGCATTTATTTGGAAATATGTCTAATTTCGCTCAATTTTTATGCTTATTTAGTTTAAATTATATGCAATTTGGAAAATATGCTCATATTTAATTTGCATGAATTAATTATTTCTGTTTCAATTAAAACATGTTATTTTGGATGAGTATACGAGTCCAATCGTTAAATGTTATGCACAAATTGTTGAGATTTTTTCGTTTTGAATAGAATAGGCAAAACTTTTGTGAGGTGACAAAAAATTAGAATTTGTTGCTGGGACACCTGGGCCAAGGAGGGAGTTAATGCATGCTAAATTTGAGTTGAGAGTGGATTTATGAGGTCGTTAGATTCTCCCCGCTATATAACAGTCTCCATACGTATGTTTTGGAGAGAGTGTGTGAGAATTGTAATCTCCTCGTTTGAATTAATAAAGATCGCCAATGCCCCGTTGTGTGGACGTATTCGTGAGGTTTGGGTGAACCACGTAAAATCACCGTGTCTTTATGTGCTTGATAAATTGTTGTGTGTTAATTTGTTGTGCATGATCTCCAACAATTGGTATCGCAGCGCTTTGTTGGAGGAAAGGCCGTGCGTAGTAACGTGTCAGAGCGGGCCGGTGAATTGTTCAACAAGAAAGGTATTTGGTATGTAAGGCACCGGCAAGCGTTGGGATGTGTCGTGTTTGTCAAACGCCGCAATTTACATTAATCGACATACACCGATTTTAATTTAAATTACACCGCAATTTAAATTAACTAAAGGTCGTGAGCCCAGCTTTTATCGAGTGCCGCAGACGCCCGCCGAGAGGGCGTGATGCCGCATTTAAAATCATTGAAAAGCAGAGAACGTTGAACGTAATTTTTTTTTTTGGTATCAAGATTTAAAATCGTTTAACTCGGTTCTGTTTTATAAACAATTAATTTGGTAAATATGAGACAAGAGAGTCGATTTAAAGTTGTTAAAAACGCCGGGTGAGGGCATTCGTAATCGCCGGGGTGAGGGCATTGCTATTGGAGTCGATTTAAAATCGATTGGTATGTTGCTTTGAATCGATGTTATTGTTTCTTTTTCATATCGACTTTGGAGTTTTGACAAAATCAAACGTTTTTTGAAGCAAATTTTGCTTTTAAAAAGGTTTAAAAATTCAAATCAATTTATACATATGCCATTTGCACATATGGTTGAGTGGTGGGACTTTACATCGATTTTATTTAATCGATTTAAATGGAGTTTGGAAAAATAAGAAAAGCTTACATTGGAGTATATCGATTACATTTAAAATCGATTTGAAGTGGATTTGTTTTAGTGACATATCGATTTGAAGTGGATTTAATATGACATATCGATTTGAGTGGTGTGATTTAGATTGAAATCGATATGTCAAAGTCGATCCGAAGTGGTAAAGGGTACACTCGTATTTTGAATATGGTGTGTTTTCACATGAAATCGATTTTGTTAAGGATGGCATTTTTTATTAATTTGAGAAGTTTATTTTATGCCATGATGTTATAAGGTGAAGAGCAATTTTGTTTTAAAGGCATAGGCGTGTTTTGAGATTAACTTCATTTAAAGTTGGATTTTGAGATTACTCGTGTTTTCGCCGAAACAAGATGGCGAAATCTAAAATGCCCTAGTTTGAAATTGAGAAATTCAATGGCAAGAACAACTTCGAGATTCGGAAGTTGCAAAGATGCACGATATGTCGGTTCAACAAGGCGTGGCAAAAGCGCCGTTGGGGAGGAGCAAAAGGCCTTCTTCCATGACTCAGAGATGAATGGGTTGATTTGGATGAGCCGCAGCTCGAGCGCAATTCGTTATGCCCTGCGATGACGTTATGTTCAACATTGTGTCGTAGAAGACCGCCTGCGCAGTTTGTGGATAAGCTCAGGCTCTACATGACGAAGTCCTCGACAAATCGGATTCTCCCCGAAGCGGTACCGTACACGCAAGGGATGAAGAAGGGTACCCTTGCCATCGACCATCTGAATGTTTTCAATACTCTATTGGTACAATTACAAAGTCTAGACAAAATTTGATTAAGAGGATAAGGCAATAACTCTATTGTGTACATTACCTCGAATCGTGGGATCACTTTGTTACCTCCAGCGTTTCCGTAATGCACTGCCCTTGAGTTCGACGATGTGGTTGGAGCCATGTTGTCCGAGGAGACGAGAAGAAGTCGAATGCCGACACCTCTACATCGTAGGCAATGATGGCGAGGTCGTCGAGAGAAAGACGCTCAGTAAGCGTTAGCCGATTCACGTTCAAAGTCGAAAGGGAAGAAGAGCAAAGTGAAGTGCCGGTTTTGTAAGTAAATCGGGGCACTTCGAAGAAAGACTCGCCGGAAGAGACAAGAAATCGTAGAAGAAAGGAGACTCTTCGACGAGAGAAGAAGGGAGGCAAATGCGAAGGCAGGTTGTGTTCTAAGATCTCGGTTCAGGTATGAGCGACGAAGTGTTGTCCGTTAATATGTCAAATCATGATCAACATTGGTTAGATTCCGTGCATCAAACCACATGTGTATTCATAAAGAATGGTTTAAGACGTATAGATCGCTTAATGATGGAGTCGTGTACATGGGTAATGATGTCACATCTAATATCATGGGGATTGTGAGCATACAATCGCAAATGTTCGATGGCACAACTAAATTGTTAACAGATGTAAGACATGTTCCGTACTTAAGAAAAAATATAATTTCACCGGGAGCACTTGGACACGAATGGATATAAAACTGTAATTCAAGGTGGAGTTATGAAAATCTTAGAAGGTATTTTACTAGTAATGAAAGCTAAGAAAGTAGGAAATCAAGCCAGCTAGAAGGAAGAACAGGTCGGGCCGATGTCTACGGTGTCTCGAACATGACAAAAGAGTTCCATTCGCCATGGCATCAAAGGTTGGGCCACATGAGCTAAAGAGGTTGAAAATTTTGGCCGATCGCAAGTTACTCCCTAATCTAAGGTCTCGAGTTAGATTTCGTAAGCATTGCTTGTTTGGAAACAAAGTAAACAAAATTTAAAACAGCAAACATACTAGTAAAGGCATACTTGATTATATTCATTCGTATGTTTGGGGTCCACCCCCTACCGCTTCATATGGTGGTTCGTCGTATTTTGTATCATTCATCGATGACTTTTCTGTGAAGGTGTGGGCTCACATGTTGAAAGAAGTCCGATGTTTTTTCGCCAAAACAAGCTTAGGACATTGGTAGAAAACAAGATCGGTAGAACAATAAAGTGTTTAAGAACCGACAATGGTGGTGAGTTTACTTCTCCAAGGAGTTTGACAATTATCGCAAGGATGCAGATCGAGAGACATAAGACCACGGTTTATACCCTCAACAAATGGAGTTGCCGAACGCATGAATGACTCTTCTAGAGAGAGCAAGGGGTATGCGTCGAGTAACGCCGGGTTATGGTGCTGGTCGGGATGTGGCGCCGTGGCTACAAATTGTTATGTGATAAATTCCGTCGCCATCAACAGCCGATAAGACTTGAAATTCCGCAAGAGGTATGGAAAGGACACCTTGTGATTATTCTAAACTCGTAGTGTTTGGTTGTGATGCATATGCTCTAGTGCCTAAACATCACTGGACCAAGTTAGATCCAAAGTTCTGGAAAAGGTATATCTTTGTTGGAAGGTGTTGGAACAAAGGGACATAGATTTGGTGGGATCCGACGACCCGCAAAATCATCATCAATACATGTAAAGTTTAATGAATCCTCTCTTGTACAAATAGATGCAGATTGTAAATTGAACAGATGATGCATTTGATTTTCAGCACATTCAAGCCTGACAAAGACTTCTAATGATAGTCATGATGACCATAGTTCGTATACTAGTCATGAATGTGGTGTTTCAGAATCGTAACATGAACAATGGTTCGTGTTTAGATCATGAACAGTCTCGTATACCGATCGTGCTAAGAAGTTCCTACGTATGGTAGTCACCAGAATATCCCTAAGGAGGTCTACAAGGACAAACGTGTTCCGAAAAGGTATGATGATTACAGTATTTCCATTGCTTTTGATCGTTAATGACAATGAACCTCTCGTGCTATCGTAGCTAACAGAAGGTTCGAATAGTGACAAGTGGAAAGCAGCCATGAAGGACGAAATGATGGCTCTATAAGAACGCACGTGGGATCCTGCTGAGCTTCCGAAAGACAGAAAACTGTGGGGTGTAAATGGGTTTACAAGCTGAAACGGGGTGTGAATGATACGGAGAT
Source organism: Pinus albicaulis (assembly GCA_034641835.2). Taxonomy (NCBI): domain Eukaryota; kingdom Viridiplantae; phylum Streptophyta; class Pinopsida; order Pinales; family Pinaceae; genus Pinus; species Pinus albicaulis. The sequence continues at coordinate 43,049 of JAXQQM020066705.1, forward strand.
GTGTGCAGAGTTGAAGCACGACCGGTTGCAAAGGGTTTTTCTCTTTAAAGGTGCATAGACTTTCATGAGATTTTTTCACCAGCTTGTTAAAATAGTTTCAATTCGAATTGTGTTAGCTTTAGTTGCTTTGTTTGATTTAGAGTTACAAGAATTCAGATGTTAAGACTCGCTTTCACATGGAGATCTAGATGAGGAAATTTATATGGAACAACCTAAGGGTTTTGTTTCAAAGATCGCAATAAGAAATTTGTCTCGTTGTGCTCAAGAAGTCATTATATGGCCTCGGCGGGGCCGCCTTGTGCTGGTATAAGAAGTTTGATTCTTTCATGTTGAGTCGTAAATATGTTAGAAGTGAATATGATCATTGTGTGTATTTCAAGCAATTGAAAAATGGCATGTTCATTATCTTAGTGTCAGATAAGTTGACGATATGCTTTTGAAGAAGCAAAAGCATTGATGAAATCAACAAAGTTGAAGACTCCTATTTTTGGCAAGGACATTCGATATGAAAGATCTAGGAGCAAGAAGACAACATTTTGGGCATGGAGATTTTTAGACAAAATGAGCAATGGTAAGCTATGGCTATCACAACAAGTATGTTGAGAAGAGAGCTTTGAGATTTGGTATGAATAATGTGAAGCCTCCGTGTCAATTCCTTTTGCTTCCCATTTTAAGCTTTCTTCTATGTTTATGTCCTTAATGCTGCATGAAGAAAAGGATTATATGTCTCTGGACCCATATGCCAATGTAGTAGGATGTTTGATGTATGCGATGGTTTGTACCGAATGTATATTTCACATGCAAGCTTGGGGTTGTCGCAGGTACATGGCAAACTGTGTAAAGAACATTGGTCACAGTGAAATGGGTGCTTCGATATCCGAGAGGCACAAGTAGTTATTGTATCACTTACAATAAGAGTAGTGAATTTGTTTGCGGATATGTTGATTCCGATTTTGCGGTGTGATTGATAAGAGAAGGTCGACTTCGTGGCACGTCTTTATTTGGCAGTGGAGCTACTCACCGGATGTCAAAGCTACAAAACATTGTTGCTTTATCCACTACCGAAGCAGAATACATTGTCGCTTCTCATGCTTGCAAAGAGGCGGTTTGGTTTAAAGGTTTGCTTGGTGAATTTGGTAGGTTGCAGGACAACATCGTGTTACTTTATGATAGTCAAAGTGCAATACATTTGGCTAAGAATCCGGCCTATCATAGTAAATCAAAATATATTCCAATAAAGTATCATTTTGTAAGACAGTGTGATCACCGAAAGGGGAGTTCTCTTGAAAAGGTGCATACAAAGGAAAACTCGTGCGTACATGTTCACGAAACCAATTTTGTTGGAGAAGTCATGGCTATGTTTGGCTTTCGTCGTTAAAAGATAAATAATAAAGAATGTGGCATTAGGCTAATCGTTGTCAAGGTGAGATTGTTGAGATTTTTTCTCGTTTTGAATAGAATAGGCAAAAATCTCGCAGGTGACAAAATTAGAATTTGTTGCTAGATTAACTCAAGTTTGTTGGGAGGGAGTTAATGCATGCTAAATTTGAGTTGAGAGGATTTATGAGGTCGTTAGGATTCTCCCGTTTATATAACAGCCCCATACGTATGTTTTGAGAGAGTGTGTGAGAATTGTAATCTCCTCGTTTGAATTAATAAAGATCGCCAATGCCCCGTTGTGTGGACGTAGCCCAGGAGGTTTGGGTGAACTAACAGAAATCACCGTGTCTTTTATGTGCTTGATAAATTGCTTTCGTGTGTTAATTTGCCGTGTATGATCTCCAACATAAATTTTATAGTTTTATTTATGCAAAATTATCATTATTCTCATATCGAGGTTAATTTTTATATAAATAATATCAGGTGACCATATAATTTTAGTTGATTAGAGAATAGCCACAACATTTTACAATTAAAATAAAATTATATATTATGATTAGATGGATCCCTACAAGATTATGAGCAAATAAATTATATTATTATACTAAATATAATAAATTTCTCTGGAATTTTTGTTATATTTATGTAATTAATTAGGATAAAATATTCATAACTTACCCACATGAGTTATGAATTAATAGTTTTATCATAAAGTTCAAAACTAAGATATAATTTATATCAAATTATAATCATAATATACCCTTAGAATTATGAACTAAGTGAATAATTTGATAAATTCTGTCATAAAGAATAACTGAATCTGCTTGAATTGAAAATTTAGTCCACAGACAATTTTTATGTCATTAGATTAAATTTTAAGCATGATTTACATTGGTAAGCACATGAGGCTTTATTGAGCATAATTTTAACATAAAGCATGCTTCGATCTTTAATTTATGCGGTTATGCACCTATATTTCTCTCTCAAAGTCAGCACTAATATCACTGAACCCCTGTGGAGTGTTTTGATTTATTATAATCGTATAGAATAATGTTACATACCCCTACACTTTATTGGAATATATATATATATATATATATATATATATATATATATATATATATATATATATATATATATATATATATATATATGTGTATATATATATATATATATATATATATATATATATATATATATATATTTATTTAAACAAAAAAAAAATTATTATTATAAATCATGTTACATATTTTATTATAGATGTAAGTTAATTAGTGGATAAACTTGACCAAGGGGATCTGGATTGATAGTAAATGGGTGCATTTCTAAGGCACTCCATGTGAAAAGGTCACTAGTTCAAATCCCTTGTGTGTGTTTTCTCCACAAAAAAGATAGTGAATAAACTTAAATGCTTTTAGGTAAACTTTTGTGGATGACGCAAAGTTTCATTTTCTAAATTTAAGTAATTTGGCTCATTTTAAAATGAGTCCAAAAATCTTAAGGACAAAATTCCTTTGCTTTTTAAGTAACAAAGTATTTTACATCAACAAAGTATCTACTTTTGCACAACAAAAATACATGTCTTTTCTCAATGCAAAAAAGTTCTGACTCTTCTAATACATAGATAAAAATGAGTGTCTCTTTCATTCTATATTTGTTATATACACCCATAGGATTCTAAATATGTAGAGTTTATAAAAGGTGCCTAAAACCAAATAACTTTTAGTTGGCATTTACAAATATAATTATCACAAAAATTAAACTAATTATCTATGATTATAACTTCTACTTTTGATTCTATATAATGGTGACCTCCCTTATGATTCCATCCACCTTCATTAATCCCAACATTAACTTTGTAGGTTCCAGAGAGTTTTCCATTGCACATAGATCCTTGAGTGTTTAGGTTGGAAACTGATGTAGGAAGAAAGAGTATTTTTTATGTGCTTGAAAAGAGAGTTTATTATATTGTCTATTGGCTAGGTTCCAAAAATTAGATGCCTAATTAGATTATCATATTATCCTACAATTATAAGATTGTTGACAGATAGGAGCTTATCTAGATTTAATGCTTCAAGCAGGGCATGCATCTTTGCAAGGTTGTTTCTCATTTGTCCAAATTAAACAATAATTTTGTTTCAATTTTCCCATCAAGGCCACGAAGTACCCCCACCCGCTTTGCCCCCTCACCTGCCACCCTTTAACAAAATTCCTTAATATCACACTCATTTAATTATATTTTATTGATAAATGTATTTATATCTATATTAATATGTATCATAATATCCCAAATACTGTTGAAGTTTGCAACAAGAAACAGTGAAGGAGGCATCCTGAAACATCATCCTTGATCCTAGTTGGAAAATAATCACCTAAACTAGGTGGGGCCCACATAGGCTATTTTTAGGTGTATGTCTATTTTTAGACATGATGATCATATTTCAGAAGTTGCAGGATGTTATTTGTAGATGTTTGGTCAAATGTGAAAAATAGATGAAATTCTATTTTTAGAATATTGGGTGAAGTCTATTTATAGATCGTCGATCTAAAAATAGATGCATGTCGATTATTATTAGCTCTTAATAATAATCATACTCTAAACAACAACTTATTCTCTTGGAGCACTTAATTTCAGTATACAAATTTGTCAAATCAGTGGGCTGAAGGAATTACGCAATTCCTAAGGGTTTACTGGAGTTCATGCATGGAAGACTCAGTTAGAATTGAAATGGAAAAGTTATGACAGAGTTGGAAGAGTAGTTCATGGAGTTGTATTCAATTTAACTCAGTTAGACTCAGTTGAGCTAGTTGTATCTAATCTAACTGAATGATACACTAGTGAGAGTGGAGTGAATTAATTAGTTAATTAATTCACAAATAATAAATCATTAATCAACTGAACAATACAGTAGTTAACTACAGTGCATGTTAGATCCAGTGGAGACCTAGTGCAGAGATAGGTGAAAGGGCAAGATGGACTATCTGTTGTGACCATAATGATGCATGAATTGCATCTATATATACATTGGAGTTGCCAATGATAATCACGCAGTCAAGGAGAGTGGGATTGCATCGAATTGGTCTTTGTAATTAGCTTGGATTGCGCAGTGGAGGCGAGCTAGCAGGAGGGCTGAGATTGGTGCATGGATTTGCAGATTTCTTCTATGTTAGTGTGTGACGATTGATTGTACTGAGAGCTTGATGTACTAAGCTTTGTATGATATTGTTACATGATCTCCATGATACATATTATATGATAGTTGGGGTTTTCAGCTTTAGGCTTTCCCGTTAAACAACTGTGTTATGTGCATTTTTATTGCTTCATGTGTTTCGCAATTGTTGATTAAATTTCCGCAAGAATTATAGTGGAAGGATTCTATATTTAGCAAGAAGATAAATATTGTTAGATCATGAGAGTGCAGATATATACATGCATATTGTACATAATTTCTACAAATACCCTACAAAATGGTGTTTTTTGGGCACTAAGAATAATGAGAGGGGGAAATTGGAAGATTTGATCTTAAACCTCGTTTAAATTACTCCAATGTGTGATTGATTCACCATGGTTCAATAAACAAAACAAAACAAAAAAAGGAATAAGGGAGTGGAAACTGACATTTTTTCATCTATATTTGGTTTGAATCATTTTAAATTGATTAAATCACATTCATCAAATGTTAACATTGCACAATCTAATTGCAATAGGGTATTTAGGCACTAAATCTATTTATGCATAAAAAACAACAATTTCATCAATCCAAAATTATAATTTCAATTAAAGTTGCCTAAACATACTTTAGAATTATAAAACCACAAACAAAATATAACCATATTCACGCTTATTGTATCAAAAAATTTTAATTAAAAAAATCAAAACGTTATATTTTTCCATAATTTCATAGTGAACAACATTTATTACAAAATATCATGTAAAATGTCATGAAAAATAAGTGGAAATTGTTTCAATAAATGAAAAAATAAAGGTCATGGGATCTTCATTTCAGTTTTTCCAATTAGGCAAAGCCTAGGCCAAGGTTATCCCTAATGTTCAATGGAAGAATGGTTTTCCCACTAATGAATGATGTTAATAAGATTATGCAAGACTTGGTTGAGCCTTGACACCTCTTGGGATAGTTTATTTCCCTCACAAGTCACTCCCACCCTCAACCCCTCCCCATGAGGTTTGAACGTGAGACCTAATAGGCACTAAACCTCGCATAAACCAACTAGTCTACACCTTATGGGTTTTTCCTGTGAAAATACTTGCGTTACGAATTTTAACATGGGTATTGAAATGATAAGGTAACATCATATCTAATCAAGCACATTGATAAGGAGATGGAATGCATTTCATTTTACCAAACTTTGTTAGCTTTCTGGAACTACCTTACCATGTGCCTAGTCCATTATTTTTTGTTTGCATTCATCGATATATTTCATATCCATCTCTACGTCAAATGCGGAATATTTTGAATCCATATCTAAGTCAAATGTGGAGTATTTTGAATTCGTCCCTAAGTCAAATGCATAATCTATTTTGAGGTAAGACAAAAAGTGTGGGATAAAGGATCATCATAGTGCCTTGTTATTTTGATGGATTCTTTTAATAATCTAATTTAAGTTTGATACAAAAAATTGATAGATGTAACATTGTAATTTCAACTTTCTAAACTATAATTTTAGATTAACTTTTATGTTTCAAATCTACTCAAATGCTTAAATCATCAGATAAGTAATGTAAAGTATGATTCACTAATTCTTCCTTTACCCAAGTTCTAAAAAATATAAATTAATACAAATACCCCCATATCAAACACCATGGTAAGAAGAATAACTCTCGCTCCATTTGTTACATGAGTCAAACTTTCTCTTTTTTCATCCCTAGTATTATGTTTATTATCACTACTCTCTACTAAATATGCTCATTATCTTCTTCAAAACTATCAGTTTACTCATATAATCTCTTTATAGTGTCCACAAGTATATATTTGGTGTCACTTTTTCTCAATGTTAAGCATTATGTTTGAGTTTATATCTTGCTTAGTTTCCATGTACACTCAATCCCAAGTTTTTTCCATATTATGAGGCTCTAGTTTCTTAATCCATAGAAGGCATTTGATGGTTTTTCTTATAATGGTTCTTTGGTTAATGACCTTCCTTGGTCTTTATTGTTATTCTACCTCCTGAAGGTCTTGGTTTGTAAATTTTTTTTCTCAAATGCCACCTTGTAGTGTACTTTGTGTTTCTTCGTAATGGGGATTTAGTGATATGTATCATCCTCACTCACTAGGCCCTTTGGCTTCTTTCCTCTACACATAGTTGGTTTCTTACATTCTATGTTGATTAGAGTTGTTTTATGGTTTATTTTAACAATAACAAGTTGCATTATACTTTGCAGTTAAATTTTTTGACTTTACCAAACAAGTAGGTACATACATATTTTTGGACTAGCTAAGAGATATAGCACAATTTCATTGAACACATAAATCAGTAGCCAAACACATAACTCACTATCTCTGAGAATAATAGAAACTATATAGACAATTGACACAAATAAAGGGGAAAAGGAACTTAATTCTTCCATATAGTTTATTGGAGAGTCACATGGACAAATAAGCCTATTCTCCTTTTTTTCCTTTCTTCTTTTTAGTTCCATCCAACCCTTGTCTACTAAATCCAAATAAAAGTGGCCCTCCAATAATCATATTTGTCTCTCGCAATCCAATTTTTCATAAGGGATTATTCCCTTCAATTTTTCATGTCACCCATTGATTCCACTGCTAATTCCCCCTTATGGGGATGCCAATGAAGTAGACAAACAAATCCTAAGGTACCAATGTTAGTTTTTTCCTTTATTAATTCCTCATTGTTAGTCACATATTTTTCATATTCAAGGTCCACATCCTTCGTAGAGTTCATAATGTCCTCCATATGACAATTCTCCTTGACAACTTGTCACCAAGTGTACCTATTCTTTTTTTTTTCTCCTCTAAAAATTTAAGGTATTCTTAATAATCCATTTCGGATAGCAAGGGGTCAAGTTTGTTGAAAAGGGTAACTAGGATTGGTCTTTATATTGACTATGTAATTATGTATTTATGTAAAATAGAAGACAAAAATAATAAAATGTATTTTTTTTATGCTTGCTTCATGGGTTTCATGAGCAAGGTTCTATTATAGGTCAATCGACTTATTCTTGATGTCTATTAGGTTTTTTCCTCTAGTTATAATTGTAATTAAGGGTCATAAATATGAAGAGTCTAGTCATAAAAAATTCTCCAAGATCTTGTCATGTCTACCCTCATTAACGTTGGAATAAATACAGTACATGTTGACCTATATATTTAATGGTGAAGTCGGCCTACAAGATGATTTTAGGGTTGGCCTAAAATACACAACTATGCACTATATATATGAAGGTCCCGCGGCTCAATTCAACAAGAAAAGTGCAGATTTCTATGAATTTTTTACAATAGTTAAAGTGTGAATATCTCTGAGATAAAGTGCGGGTTTCAAGACAAGATCCAATGCAGACTTCAGGACAATTTTCAATACAGGTTTAAGGATAGAAGAAGGTTTGTATATCATTAATATATCACAGCATGATAGGTTCTGTGTTTTTCTGAAGCAGAAGTGTGGACTATTCAGAAAAGGAAGTGCATATATATCATATATTTCTGGACTATTCACAAGGAATAAATTCATATGTTTTTCAGTGAGAGTAAGCAAGGAGGAAGAGAATTTAGTACGAGAAATAAAGGAAATTAAATATATGATTTACCTTCATGTTCTATAGTGCGTAAAGAGGAAGTAATACACCTCAATTGAAGAAGCTTCAGGGTAATCCAAAGTTAAAGGTTCCAAGTGATCTTGTCTAAGAGTTATCATAAAGAAGTCTGTGGAAAGAAGAATGATATGCAAGGTAAAAATATAGTCTAGAGCAGCAATAAAGATCCGGAAAAGATAGACCTAGATACCGAGCTCTCTAGTGTTGGTGCAGGTCAATGCAAGTTGGTGCAGAAAAGAAGAAGCGGTTTGAAGAGCCAGAAAGAAGTAGTGACAAGGTCTTGGATGCATTCTTAGGTCAAGGGTCTTAGTCTTGGTCATGGTACTTGTCATTTGAAAGTCTATAAGAAGAAATTATCATGGGTTTTCCTCTCTAAGAGGGAGATGTTTTTTCCTAGCTTGAAGAGCCTGAATTTTTGTCTCTTGTGTTTTGGTAATTGACTTGATGAAAGACTAAATAAGATACGAAGAGAATAGATAAGTAAATTAAGTAAGCTCACAAGTAATTATCAAGAAGAGAATTTGAATTAATCACCAACCCTCTAAATTCTCAACATGGAATCAGCGCTAAGGTGTTGAACACAAGGGCTACTTGACAAGAATACACTCCAGGAAGCGAAGATCAAAGTTTGCGTTGAAAAGTCAAATCAGTTTGCCATGAAGACTCTCAAGCTATATTATTCAAAGGATCAACTCATTCAAGAAAATAATCTTTGCCATCAAATATTTACATTCAAGACATTGTTGGAAGAAACATCATCTTTTGAAGATATCCTTCATCATCAGGGAAGCTGCAAGTCACTCTACGCAAGTAAGTATCTATGACCTTACTTAAATCTGTTAAGATGAATTATTGTAAAGAGAGCAACAAATTGGTTGGGTCATCAAACTTTAGTGTTTGGAAGAAGAGGATATATTTTAATCTAATTCAAGATGAAGTTATGGACTACATCGAAGGATATACAATTCAACCCTCAAAATAAGATGCTCCAGCTCATGCCAAGTACATGAAGGGAGAAATTATAGCCCAAAGGATTCTCATAGAATCCATTAAGAACTCACTCATTCCATATGTATCAAAACTAAAGTCTGCAAAATAAATATACGAGAAACTGGTAGAGCTATTCTCTGTGAGTACTGCAGGAGAAGCAATCTCTTTGAGACAATAATTATACAAAATGAAATTGTCAAGAGAATAAGGAATGACTTCATAATTTATGGGGATTTCTGAAATAAGAGATCAACTGCAGGAACTGGGAGAAGTAATGTCTGACATTGAGATGACTACAGTTGTGTTGAATGCTCTGCCAGAAGAATGGGGAAACTTCATTTGAAGTTTATACGGGAAGAAAGAACCACACCATTCCATGATTTATGGTCTCTATGTAAAATAGGGGAAACAAGATTGAAATCCAAAGCTGATATAGGATCAAGTGAAGGGAATCAAGACTTTGTAGCCATTTCCACGAAGAAAGGAAGATTATGAAAATTTGGTCCTCATAATAAAAGAAGAAATATGGACAAAGTACGATGCTTTGGATGTAATGAAATTGGGCATTATAAAAGAGATTGTCCTAAATATGGAAAGGACAAGAGGAAAAAGGAAGAAGCCCGTGTCATAGATATGAGGGAAGAAATAATGCAGCCGAAACTGCAATTTAACATTACCCCATGGACCCTGTGGTTTATGGGCCCACATAAACTCCCCCTTTTACACAAAGGAATACAATCACAGAGTTTAATAACATACATACACTAGCAATCAACATTGCTCACCTTCAAAGTTTCAACATTAATTTTCTAGACCTAGCTCTACAATAGTGCGAGCGCCCCCGTGAGGAGTTCGGTTAGAGTTGCAGAACGCGGCTCGCCTGCCGCTCATCTGCTGGGCTGGGCCTAGCTCGAGGACGCCCACCTTCATGGAGGTGATGGGCTCTCCTCAGGGGCCTTCCATCTCTCCTCCTCCGCCTTCTGCCTCTGATGCTTTCAACGTTCTGCTCGCATCCTTGCCAAAGAAGAAGAAAGCAGAAGCTGCAAAATTTGTAAAGAGACTGGAGGACATCCCTGAGATATCTCTTCCACCAGATGGGCTGATCCAAGTTGCTCTATCTCTTGTAGATCGGGCTCTCATAGGCCAGTTCACAGGGCTTTGGCTATCCCCTAAATCCACAAAGATATGGGTCGCCAAGAACTGGGCTCCCTTGATAAAAAATAGTGTAACCTCATACTTCCTCGGGAGAGGTTATTTTCTATTCAAGTTCACTGCAAAAGAAGATAAGGACCTAATTTTCCAAAATGGACCTTACTTCATGGGCCCTCAGGGACTGTATTTGAATAAATGGACACCAGATTTTGATCTGGCAGTGGATGTTCCCTCAGCAGTCTCGGTGTGGGTGAGACTCCCTAATCTCCCAGTGCAATGTTGGAATTGGGATTCGTTGAAACACATTGGCAACACCCTAGGTAAATTTATAGACCGAGGCAATAACAAAGAACAGTATGATTTCCCCATAATCTGTGTGGAGGTAGATCTAGAGGTGGGGTTTCCGGAAGCCATTAAAATCATTGTAGGATCCCAGACTCATGTGCAAAAGCTCAACTATGAGCAATTTCCCTTCAAATGCCGGAAATGCCACGTTTACGACCATTTTTCCAGAGGCTGTCCATCCAATGGGGTGGAAGAGAAAGGAATAGAAGAAGGTTGGAATCAGGTCAAGCGCACCAAGACCACTCACAAGAAGACTTCAACATCAAACGATAAAGGTCCTCAGAAGGCCCCTGTCCAACAACCATCCATGGCAGGTCAAGATAACAAATTCGAGCTCCTAAGATCTAAAACGTTGACCTCTCAAGAGGTGGAGAACCCAAAGGTAAATTCTCCCACCAAAGCTTCCCCCTCCGTCTCGACCAAAGGTGGAAGCGCTGCAGAAAGCTCCAAAGGGAAACCCTCAGAAGAGGAGGAGGAAGTACATGAAATTGAGGACTCAGAAGACGAAGGAGAAATAGGAGACTCTCACTCTTCCCCAGAAGATCCACAAGAGGACGCAAGTCTGCTAGGGAAAAAAGAGAGCAGGAAACATACAAAGATAAGCTCTAGGGAAACCATCCAACCCTTGAGAAGCTATTGGCAAGAACTCTGAATATGACGAGGCACCAGACTCAGGGCTCCAAGGGAGCCCACCATAACAAAAATAAATGATGAAGATCATCTCTTGGAACTGTAGGGGTATGGGCACTAGAGCCAAGGAAGAAGCAATGAAAATCTTAACAAGATTGGAAGCTCTGGATATCCTCCTCATCCAGGAGACCAAAATGGAGGATACATCTTTCCTCCAAGCAAGCAAAAAATTCTGGAATAAGAGCGGAGCGCAAGCTATCTCTGCTCGTGGAGCTTCGGGAGGGCTTGGTTCTCTCTGGAATTCCAACAAGTTCTCAATAATCTCTGAGACTTTGAATACCCACTAGATCTTCTCAAAGATGTAGCATCTTGATACCAAAGAGATCATATGCCTTTTCAATGTGTATGTCCCTAACAATGCCGGGGAGAAGAAGATTTGTTGGGACTCCATAAAAAATCTGGCAGATCTAGAGAATCTGCAAAACACCATCATCACTGGAGACCTCAACCTCACCCTTATTTCATCAGAAAAAAGAGGAGGCTGCATAGTAAGGGATCCGACAAGAGAATGGGCGAAGGATCTCATGCAAGACTGGGACGTGCTAGACATCAAGCCTTCATCCGGTAAGTTTACTTGGACAAATAAAAGAGTCGGTCCTGGTCATATAGCTGCTAGACTAGATAGATTTCTTATTCAAAGTTCCTTTCTTCTTCTCGGTCTAGAGGCTAGAATGCACATCCTTCACAGCAGTGTTTCGGACCACAAGCCCATTAGACTTGAGCAGTTGGATCTCAAGGACCTGGGTCCTATTCTGTTTAGATTCAGTCCTCTATGGATTAAAGAGGCAGATTTCATGCAAAAGGTTATGGATTGCTGGAAGGAGCCAGTCAAGGGCTCCCCATTTTTTGTTTGGGAAGAAAAAATCAGAAGAGTAAAAGCGATGTTGAAAAGTTGGGCCAAGACTTTGCCCAATCCTGCAACTGAAAGAAAAAAAAATACAAAGTTCCTTAGAATTGCACCATCTTCATCTAGAAGAAACTGAAATCACAAAAGATGACCTGGACAAAGAGACTCAGCTCCAACATAAATTTCACAAGGCATGCTTGGCCGAGGAAGAATACTGGAGGCTTAAATCCAGGAGTCTTTGGCTCAAAGCAGGGGATAGAAACTCTGCCTTCTTCCACAAGCAAGCCCAAGCCAGGAAATGCTCTAACTCCATCTCTGAAATTAAAGAAGAAAACTACATTCTCAAGGATATAAACAACATCAAAAAGGCAGCTTCAGACTGTTTCAAGAATCTGTACAGTGAGGGAATAGAGGTGGGCCATAGCTCTAGCCTTCTGGACGTGGTTCCCCAACTGATCACTGCTAGGATGAACCATTTTTTAGAATCTAAAGTCAACAAAAATGAAGTAAAGGCTGCCCTCTTTAATATGGACCCCGACAAAGCCCCGGGACCAGACGGATTCACAGCCAGATTCCTTTAGACCTGTTGGCAGATTGTGGAGAAGGAATTTCTCAAAATGGTCCTAAAATCCCAAGACTGCTAGAAAATTGGAGGATGCACAAATTCAACATTCCTCGCCCTTATCCCCAAGTAAAAAGGAGCAAACTCCTTCAAGAGATTCCGCCCGATCTCCTTGTGTAATATTGGATACAAAGTGATAACCAAAGTAATAGCAAACAGATTGAAGAACATTCTCCCCAAAATCATCTCGGAGAATCAAGGAGGTTTCATTCATGGCAGAATGATTGTGGATAACTTCATCTTGGTATAAGAGGTGATCCACTCTAGCATGCTTCGAAAAGAAAAAGGTATGGTGGTCAAGCTCGACCTAGCAAATGCATTTTATCGAGTTAGACATAGTTTTTTGCTGGAGGTTCTGCAAAAGTTGGGGTTCAAACTAAGCTTTATAAACTAGATCCGGACTTGTATATCGGAGCCCTGGATTGCTCCCCTCGTAAATGGTAGGGCTGCAGATTTCTTCAAAGCCTCTAGAGGGCTGAGGCAGGGGTGTCCCCTCTCACCCCTCCTCTTTTTGCTGCAAGCTTCAGTCCTCAGCTTTTACCTAGACAAGAAGCAACAAGATCAAGAGATAGTTGGGCTTAGCATTGCAAGAGGGGTAAAAAACATCAATCATGCCCTCTTTGCCGACGATACCCTGTTTCTGGGGGCTGCAACTCCACTCTTAGCTTCCAAATTTAAAAAAGTGTTGGATGAATTTTGTGAAGTTTCGGGTAGCATTTTAAACAATGGGAAGTGTCATATTTATTGCTGGAATATTTCTCCAATTTCCCTAAATTCCATTGCTAGATGCCTAGGCTTTGCTGCCTCCTCAAACTGGACCTCTTTCAAATATCTTTTCCTTCCTATCTTCCTCAAGTGAGCCTTTATTAAAGACTGGGATCCTTAGCTAGAGAAATTCAAATCTAAAATGCAAGCCTGGGGCTCCTCCTGGCTCAATATTGTAGGCAAAGTAGTGCTTATCAAATCAGTGCTCAGCAGTCTTCCACTATTCCAATTATCTGTTCTCTTAGCACCTGTGGGAATCCTCAAGAAGATGGAGGATTTTATTAGGAAATTTTTTTATTTTTATTTATTTATTTTTTTTAATTTTATTTTTAATTTTATTTTTAATTTTTAATTTTATTTTTATTTTTTTATTTTTATTTTTATTTATTTATTTATTTATTTTTTAATTTTTTTTTTAATTTTTTTTTTTTTTTTTCTGGAAGGGAGGTAAGCAAAATGACAAGAAAATCCCACTTGTCAACTGGGAAATTGTGACCAAGCCTCTGTTGGAGGGAGGCTTGAACTTTAAAAACCTCTGCGCTTAAAATTTAGCCATGGGAGCAAAATTGATCTGGCGAATTATAGCCCCCAACCCTGGTTGGGCGCACTGAGCATTATGGAAAAAATACTTCAGAGGAGGGCGCCTTCATTATTTGGATAAGCCCAAAACCCAACTCAGAACCTCCTTCAACATCTTATGTATCAAAGCTATTCCTTTGGTGAACGCACAAGCATATTGGATCCCTGGGAATGGGAAATCCATTAAGCTATGGGAAGATCGAATTATGTGCAGGCCCCCTTTGATCTAAACTCATTATTTGCACCCGCTGCGGATGTGGATGATGGAGGCAAACATAAACTCGATGTGGGATCTGTCATGCTGGAACGGTCATCGCTAGGCTAGCTGGAAGCATCTCCCAATCCCTCCTGCTCTCCAAAACGAATGCACAGAGTTCTTCAATCTACTGCACGGGCTAGCTCCCATTCACGCTCAGTGAAAGGATGCTCGTGGATGGGGACAATAGCACGAAGGCTACACGGTGGCTCAGGGATACGATAAATGCTTGGAGCACCCAAACGTGCAGCTAGAACCTGCTCCCTGGAATGGGATTTGGAAATTCCCCTCCATCCCGAAGATCTACCATTTCTGTTGGGTACTCAGCCACAGGAAAATATTAATAGATGATCGGTTGCAGAAGAGAGGTTTTTTTGGACCCTCTAGATGTATCCTGTGTAAAGATAAGTTAGAATCTTCCCCTCATCTCATGTTGGAGTGTAGTTTGCTATTCATATATGGCAAGAGCTCTTAGGAGCTTGGATCTCTAATTTCACCCTCCCCTGCAATATTCAGGATCTGTTTGCTGGTTGGATATCTAGATACCCAGGCCCAACCCCAAAAAACAAATTAATCATAACAGCTTGGACTGCTCTTCCTAAAATCATCAGTTTGCAGATTTGGTTAGAGAGGAATAGAAGGATATTCAGAAACAAAGAGCAGGATTACCGACTTGTTGCAATCACAGCCAAAATTCAGCTTCATGAATGCCTGAGAGATAGAATGGATGATTCCTCCCTTTTCCAGCATGACATCGAGTTGGGTGCAACACTTAGTCTTCAATTCCAAAAATCGAGTCTCATCCCCAATCCTCCCAAAGAATGGAAAATCAGAAAAAATGAAGAAGACTTTCAGGCCTGGATTTCCAAGCAAACAACCCCCTCTCTCTTCTTTTATGGGGAAGCCAAGGGAAATACAGGGATCGCTGGTGCGGGAGGGTTCATAATAAACATAGAAGGAAATTCTATCCACATATTTGCTTGAGGATTGGGCCATTCCTCTAGCATGCAAGCTGCAGCGTTGGCTCTCTTCCAAGGGATCAAGCTGCTCAAAGAATTGGGTTTCAAGGAGGCTATTGTTTTTGGTGATTCGCAGGTTATCATCAAAACAATGGTGACAAATTCTTCCCCAACTGATTTGCGTCTTGCAAGGATGATCATAAGAGTCAAAGAAATGACAAAGTCCTTGAATTTGGAAATTTTCCATGTGCTAAGAACACATAACAAAGAGGCGGACATTGAAGCAAACAAGGCAGCCCAGTTAAATGCTGGGGCTATCCTCAAAGACAAAGAAGCATTGTGGGAACCAATTCCTTAACCCCCTCCATCCACGTTTTACTTCATTTTATTGAAGCAATTTGTATGCATCCACAAGCTTGGGAAAATAACAGAAATAGAATCCATTGGAATATGTAAGAAGAGACGAATCATAAGCTTTTGCGCATTGATCCTCTTGTTGGAGAGGTGCTCAGAAATCACCTCCAAAATTTTTAATCCGTGTTGAGGCTTTTTTCCAAGTATCTAATGAAATCCTATAACTGTTCCTGTAAAAAAAATAAAAATAAATAAATAAATAAAATAAAATAAACATTTCTCAAACAGGTTCCACATAAAAAAATCACTTTAAATACACACGAAATAGGTTCTCGGATCCCACAACCTTCAACCAATCAGGGCTCACTGCATCTTGGCAAACTTAAGTTGCAACTTAAATGGGAAACAATACAATCATCGATGCAAAGTGCGACACAAGATTTGCCATAAATCTTCGCCAGATCCAATGGTGCACTATACCTCTTGACTTAGCGCCACTGCTCGCTTGCAAACTTAACTCCTTACCGATAACACTAAATAGTAAACTTTGCGGTGTGCGCTCATGTGCTATATTGACACGTGTTTTCCCTTTGAAGCATCACACATTTCATCCCTTACCTCATCACAAACAAAATAGCATACCCTGTGGTGTCTTAGCGTTAAACTTTGAAACCTCCGATGTGCGATATTGTGATTCTTTGTCAATCGTTCATCTTTCCCCTTTTAGATCTGCGATTTAATCATGACCGTCCATTCCTCCTTCTCGCCTTTGTTCTGAAAATTCTTTGTTTTTAGGAAAACAAACACACTTGTTCTCTCTGCGACCAACCGTTCCTCCCTGCTACACTCGTCAACGACTCATTAATAAACTTATGCACTGCAAGGTGTTCCATCGCCACTCGGTTTGGACATTTACATTTCCTCAGTTGTGAAATTTCTGGTTTAATACACATAATATCAATCCACTCTGATATATTAATAGTAACTCTATTTAAACAACACGACATGCCACAATTTACACAATCACACATGATTTATAAACCACGGCTAAATAAATCAGAATAAATACATAACTACTAAATCATCATTGAATCCATTTTGATTACAATACTACAACCTCTATGGCCTGAATACACACAATTAAAATGACTTCTCTCACTCATCATACTCTCACTCCCTTAACTAGCCAACCCTCGGCCAACCTCGTGCTAATCTCGAGCCAACCTCTAATCTCAAACCAACCTCAAACTCTCCTCAAACCCCTTTCCTGTTTTGTTTCAAAATGCTTACAAATATATACAAAAAGGAATCATGAACCAATTATAGTTCAGATCCAAAAATCTCTCAATACCCCCTAAAGCTTCTCTCAATTCCACTCTTTACTCAACCAAATCCTATATTAGACCTCTAGATCTCTAAAATCCTCACTCTTCCTAGGATTTCTCACTTATACCTAAGATCTCTACAACTCACGAGATATTAATCAAATTACATTTAAATCTCTTTAGAACTCAACTAAACTTAGGAAAATAAAATAAAATTAAGGGAACTCACTCCCTTTAGTAAATGTGTGATAAGACTCTTAAGTCTTATGAACTTTGAAGAATGCTCCTACATTAAACTCCCTAGGTTAAAATAATTCATGGACTCCTGTTCATGGGTCTTCCAATTTCCTCTGTTGTAAACTTCTTTAGACTTCATCTTCCAACTGGTTGTCTAACTTTTTTCAATTGCAGGTGTATTTGTTGCATTCTCTCCTTCTCCTGGATGCCAAACTCTATATTTTGGATGTCCTTTTGATCTGTTGTCATGAGCATCTCCACTGCATAGTGCTTTGATACTGATATTAAACATAAGCATGTCTTAAAGAAACATAAATTTTTGTACTTCTGTGTGCTGTTGTCTTGTCATCATCTCAACATAATTTAACTACAACTTCATGTCTTCTCCACTAGTTCCATTGTCTTGTACTTGATCGTATATTTTGATTTCTGACCCTATCATCAACATCCTCTTCTATTTCCAAACCACTTTCTTTATACTGTCATGCATATCTTTCCATCTCTTCTTGACTTGTTGAATTTGAAAAATTTCCGTACTTATCACCTTTGTTGTTTTCATCATCCACTTATCTAATATCTTGAGTGGAATCTTCTCAATTTCAAAAGAATATTGTTCCTTGTTTGACACAAGAACATATGACCTTCCCACTATATACTCCATCAGCTACAAAATTTTTAGTTATTGAACCTTGTTCAATTGTCTCCATATTCACATTAAATTTAACTGAATTGTTCACCTAATTTCTCATTTGCAAACTCAAGTTATACTCTTGACATTCAAATCTTCTTTGAATCAAAACAAAATTTGTTCATGGACTGTAATTTCACATCCTCTGAAATCTTCTTTTTCTTCTACAATGACTTGTGTAAGAGTTATATCAACTCTCTTTTCTCCATTCCAAACTTCTGAATCAACTAGTTGCTTTCTCCCATCTTATTGTTTCCATACGAAAAACTGACTTGCGACATCTCTGGAACTTGCATGCTCCCTCATATTTGCATAAAAAAATATATCTCCAAAAGAAGTTTGTCTTCTATCTTGAAAAACACATTAAACAGTTAATAATTCAAATCAAAAAACATATTATATTTTCCACCTTTTTCCTCATTACCTCTGCTCCAAGTTTTCTATGATTTTTCATCCCCTTGATGTGCATATGACATGCCCGACTTGTCATTTACTCCTTCATACCATCTTGTCTTGGAAAAGTCTTCTTTGTTTTTAGTTTGTTTTGAATGCTGTCTAATTTCTGAATTTCGTTCTTTGTTATTCTCTTTGGCCTTCCTTCCTTTCACATTTCTTTTCATTCTTCCCTTTTCTTCCTTACAAATCTATAAGCCACTAAGTTTATTTTTCCATCCCTCTTTATTTTCAATCAAAATCTGCCAATCTCTAATTCTAGAAGCTAAATTTCTCTTTGATTTTGTACAGGAAAAAAAATCACCATATATAACAGATTCTCCATTCCACTGTAAAGTCCCTTTTACAACAGTAAACAGTACTGTTATCACCATGAATATCATACTCCATTGAACCCCTTTGTTGTTCACTGCAAATGCATAGTTTATGAAAGCATCCTTGCCTTCATCTTCTGAGATTGCATATCTCCTTTCAGTTTGTTGATTACAGTCACCTTTACTCCTTTCGCAATTTGTACAGATAACATTGTCTTCAATTTTTTGCTGTGCATTAATCTCTGCCAACCTATCATTAAGTTCTTGACTGTCCTCTTTTCCTTTATTCTTCATTTCCTTTACTGGATTAACTATACCTCCTTGGACCCAATTCTCCTTGTAAATTTCTGTTCTACTATCTTCCACAATGCAATCTTTATTAAGATCTCTTTCCATTGATGCTCCATTATGTCCTCTCAAAATAATTTCTTGTCCATCAATTATCAATAAAGGTTCATAAATTTTGAATAAAATTTGAAGAGATAATCCCATTACCTCAAGTGTTTGCACTGTACATATACTCTTTCTTGATCCTGTCATAAGGCTATCTTTGTACTTCTTTTCTGCTCCTTCTTCTGCAATTTCCCTTTGTCTTCAAACTATATACCATTGTTTTGCCAAGTCTTACTAGTTTCATCATTTCCAGCTTCCATAGTAGTCTTCAACAGTTGTCCATCTTCAGTGTCTTTGAACACATGATCAATAAATAACTTTTATATTACAACCATCTCCTCTAACAACTTCATTTCTTCATAAAATTGCATAAGTACATCCTTTAAAGGTTGTTCATCACCTGCATACATACACAAAACATTAGGTTCAAAAACACAAAGCTCCTCTTCTTTTGATGTCTCCTCCATCACATTTCTCAGTTGATCCGAAATTGTCCAACAGTTCAGAAAATCATCAATAATTTCTTCCTCAACAAGGTAAACTTATTGCTGAGGTCTACAATAACCATATTTCACCTTTAATTCAGCTGCTCTGAGTTCTTCTCTTAATCTGATGTACATTCTCCTCTTTATCTGTTTCTGTAACAACTTCCATTTTATCTTCTTTTTTTTCATAGTCCAACCATATTTTTGGCCACTTTCACAGTCTTCAAGCAACATTATTATTGCATCCATACTTGCCTTCAATTCAGCAATGTCTTTGTCAAGTTCCTCTTGACTAATCTTCTTTCCCTTTCCATTTTCCTTAACATCTTTCTTTCTTCTGTTGTGGCTTCTCTCATGAACCTTAATATTCATCTCAACTTATTTATGTGGACTCCCTTTTCCCATTGTGATCTTAAAATAATCCTCTCTCTTTTCTTTGTAACAAGTCTCTACTTGTCACTTACACCAAGTCATCATCTTGGTATACTTCCTTAGGTTTCTGCAACAAAACCTCTTTTGAGAACTCTTGCTCCTCAACTTCCAACGATGTCAGGACTTTGCAACCAATGCTTACTTGCCCCTCTCTCTGTTTGAAAACTCTGTTATTCTCTTATTCTCTACAACAATCTTCTTTGCAGAACTTGCCAGTAACACAACTTCTCCTCCCTTTACACAGTCTGCTGTTGTGTGTTGGCTGCTATCGTTCTCTTCACTGTGAAACTAATTCAAATTAGACCAAATATTTAAATATAACTCATACCTGAGAGTTATTCCAATGACTTTATCTCCTTAAGCTTTCCTTGGCTTTGACAATAAACATGTTGCTCTACTTTTCACTGTCTGCACTTCAGTTCTTCTTTCAACTAATTTCCTTTTCCTTCTGAGAACATCCATGTTCTATTCATTTTCTTACAATATCTTGCTGCAATTTCTTGTTTTTTACTTACATTCATAGACATATATCATCAATGTTTTTAAAACTTACAAGATCCTTCATTGATCCTATTTTCCTCAAAACTTTTTCTGCAATCTGTCTTGAATGAAATGGCTAAAGTCTCCATTACCTGCAATATTTCAATATTCTTCTCTGCATAAAATCTTTTGTGTTCTGATCTCCTAACGATCAATTCTTTTCATACCATAACCTCCTGTATCTAGATCAATTACCAATGCAACTCTACACATACGAAGAATAAAATTCAACCCTTGGATAAAATCCCAAAGAGCACTAATCCTGCTCTGATACCAAAAAATGATGTAGTAGAAACTGCATTTTAACATAACCCCGTGGACCCTATGGTTTATGGGCCCACATAAAATCCCCTTTTTACACAGCATAATACAATTGCAGAGTTTAATAACATACATACACTAGCAATCAACATCGCTCACCTTAAACCATGTTCCACGTAACCAAATCACTTTACATATGCACGGAACAGGTTCTCAGGTCCCACAACCTTCAACCAATCAGGGCTCATCGCATCTTGGCAAACTTAAGTTTTAACTTAAACTAGAAACATTACAATCGCCGATGCAAAGTGCGACACAAGCTTTTCCATAGATCTTCTCTAGATCCAACGGTGTACTATACCTCTTGACTTAGCACCACAGCTCCCCCACAAACTTAACTCCTTACTGATAACACTAAATAGTAAACCTTGCAGTGTGTGCTCATGCACTATATAAACACGTGTTCGCCCATCATCGCATCACACATTTTATCCCTTAACGCATCGCAAACAAAATAACATACCCAGTGGTCTCTTAGCGTTAAAATTTGAAACCTCCGATGTGCAATCTTGTGATTCTTTTTCAACCGTTCATCTTTCCCCTTTTATATCTGCGATCTAATTGTGATTGTCCATTTCTCCTTCTCGCCTCTATTATGAAAATTCTTTGTTTTTAGTAAAACAAACACACTTGTGCTCTTTACGACCAACCGTTTTTCCCTGCTACACTCGTCAACGACTCATTAATAAACTTATGCGCTGCAAGGTGTTCCATCGTCGCTCGTTTTGGACATTGACATTTCTTTGGCTGTGCAATTGCTAGTTTAATACACAAAATCTCAATCCACTCTGATATCTTAATAACAGTTCTATTTAAACAACACAGCACGCCACCGTTTACACAATCACACAGGATTTATAAACCACAGCTAAATAAATCAGAATAAATACATAACTACTCAATCATCATCTAATCCAATTTGATTACAATACTATAGCCTTTGTGGCCTGAATACACACAATTAAAATGACTTCTCTCACTCATCATACTCTCACTTCCTTAACTGGCGAACCCTCGGCCAACCTTGAGCTAATCTCGAGCCAACCTCTAATCTCAAACCAATCTCGAACTCTCCTCAAGCCCCTTGCCTATTTTGTTTCAAAATGCTTACAAATATACACAAAAAGGAATCATGAACCAATTACAGTTCAGATCCAACAATCTCTCAATATTCCCTAAATCTTCTCTCAATTCCACTCCTTACTCAACCAAATCCTATATTAGAACTCTAGATCTCTGAAATCCTCACTCTTCCTAGGATTTCTCACTTATCCCTAAGATCTATACAACTCATGAGATATTAATCAAATTACATTTTAAATCTCTTTAAAAATCAACTAAAATTAGTAAAATAACAAAATAATTAAGGGAAACCACTCCCTTTAGTAAATGTGTGATAATACTGTTAAGTCTTATGAACTTTGAAGAATTCTCCTGCATCAAGAACCTGATGCAAAGAAATCTAGGAAATAAGAAGCGAGAGATCTCTATTATGATTGAGATAATCTTCCTCTTTAAGTGATTTATGTTGGTTGTAAAAGAATATGATAGGAAGCAATGTATATTAATAGCATCATGATAGAAGCATGGTATGATCTCTTTGTGAATCAACTCTAGGAAAACCTCACTGATAACAATACTGATGGAAGGTAGTCATCAAGATCAAGGGTCATCATGAAAAGAGGTGCTGGTATTTTCTAATGGAATTCTCTATGAATTCACTGATAAAAAAAAAAAGTAGAAAATTTTCATCAGAGAATTCTATGCTACAGAATTCTGGATGCGATGACATATTGATAAAGCAAGTCAAGGGAATGAATTTCTTCATTCTAGTAAAATTGCTACATGATGACTCAAAGGAAAATGGTATGAGGTATGTACATTTAAATGCTGACACTGGATGCTGTGAAGTCATGTCATATGGTTGCAGGTAATGGAATTCTATATTTAAAAGTATGATCTATGGAGGAGGATCTCTCACGGTGCACTGACAGATGAAATCAACATAATATATCCTCATATGGAATATGAGGTGGTTGTATATGAACAAGGAACTGGAAATTGGAAGTTCTTGGGAATAAAGATGTCCAGAAAGGAAGAGATAATGAAGTGCAACCATGTCAAGAGGTAGTTATCATCTAGAATCCAAGTAGATGTGACTAGAATATATCCTGGGAGGATATGTAGACTCTGATAGAAGTCTGGTAAAGAAGAAGACCCTTGACAAGACATATCATTAGGAGATTTGTCAATCTGAATAGAGGATGTCGATACCTACAGGAAGATGTCATGGTGAAAGATCATCACTGAGGTAACTTTTGTTTTTAAAATTTCATACGTATATGTTTATCTGGATGAATTTGTGCAGGGTCACTAATCATGTGAAAGGATGTAAGATCCTTGGAGATGATTCGAAAGAAAGAAGCATGGCATAAAAGGTGGATTAGATAAGAAAGACTGATGAATCACTTTTTGGTAGATGAAATGACTCATGAATGAAAGTGATGGATGATTTGTTATCTATGGAGATAAAGTTGAAGATTCCTCAATATTGAAATCCATGACATCGAGGGCAGGAATTATTCATGAGAATTTGGGTGTCTCCCCATTGCTGTTGTGGGTCCCTGATTAAGAGGGAGCCTGGTGGTAAGTTTCTTACTTGGAAGAAACTTGGTAATTCCTAAGAATGAGCTTAGGTACATTCCTTATATAGGAATGAGTACATTACCTTATGGAATAGGTTCTCCCTGGCTAAGAGGGAGAGATAGACACATCATTTTGGTCTTCACTTGGGAAGACAAAATGCATGATTGGGTAGTCATTTAGCATTCGATACTCTTTGAGAATGTGATAGGAAATTCAAGATAAGAGTAGTCAGAGACCGATATTCTTTGAGGGATAGCTACCCAAGAGAAGAATAGTCCAAGAAGGTCATGCTTTGGAACACTTGGGTGGAGTACGTACCTTGGAGACACAATTAATATGGTGTCTATAAGTCATGTGTCTCGCCAACATTGTAGCCCATTTTCTCGTTGAGAGATGGGGTTGTTAGTTAAGGCCTTGCATTAGGACAATGCTGGGTTATATGATGCTATAGAGATGCGACTACCAATCCGATTCTTCTTATGATATTCTTCAAAGTGACCATGTACCTATATGAATACCTCCCTAGTTAAGAGGGAGTGTTGAAAAGTGTAACTAGGATCGATATTCACATTGACTATGTAATTATGTATTTATATAAAATAGAAGACAAAAATAATAAAATGTGTTTTTTTATGCTTACTTCATGGGTTTCATAAGCAAGGTTTTATTATATGTCAGTAGAATTCTTCTTGATGTCTATTAGGTTTTTTCCTCTAGTTATAAATGTAATTAAGGGTCATAAATATGAAGGGTCTAGTCATAAAAAATGCTCCAAGACCTTGTCATGTCTACCATCACTAACGCTTGAATAAATACACTACATGTCGGCCTATATATTCAGTGGTGAAGTCAGCCTACAAGATGATTGTAGGGTCAGCCTAAAAGACAGAACTGTGCACTATATATATGAAGGTCCTGTGGCACAATTCAGCAAGAAAAGTGCAGATTTATCTGAAGTTTATATCTTTGAGATAAAGTGTGGATTTCAGGACAAGATCCAGTGCAAACTTCAGGACATAATTCAGTACGGGTTTAAGGACAACGTGATAGGTGATGCGTTTTGCTGAAGCTGAAGTGCAGACTATTCAAAAAAGGAAGTGCATATATATCATATATTTCTGGACTATTTAGTATGAGAAATAAATGAAGGTAAATCTATCATTTACCTTCCTGTTCTATAGTGCGTAAATAGGAAGTATTACACCTCAATTGAAAAAGCTTCAGGGTCATCCAAAGTGAAAGGTTCCAAGTGATATTTTCTAAGAGTTATCATAAAGAAGTATGTGGAAAGAAGAATTATATGCAAGATACAAATAAATTCTAGAGCAACAATAAAGATCCGAAAAATATAGACCTAGAGACCGAGCTCTCTAGTGTTGGTGCAGGTTAGTGCAGGTTGGTGCAGAAAAGAAGAAGAATTTTGAAGAGTAAGAAAGAAGCAGTGACAAGGTCTTGGAGGCATTCTTAGGTCAAGGGTTTGAGTCTTGGTCATGGTACTTGTCATCTAGAAGTCTATAAGAATAATTTCTCGTGGGTTTTCCTCTCCAAGAGGGAGAGGTTTTTCCCTGGCTTAAAGAGCCTAAATTTGTGTCTCTTGTGTTTTGGTGATTGACTTGATGAAAGAATAAATCAGATAAGAAGAGAAGACATAAGTAAATTAAGTAATCTCACAAGTAATTATCAAGAAGAGAATTTTAATTAATCACCACCCTCTAAATTCTCAACAAAGTTCCCACAGGAAAAACATAATCTACTTCTAAAAAAAATATGTGCATAGTCCATTTTAACTTCTAGAGCTTATTAGCAACCTTAATCTCTTTTTATTAGAAAAAAATTTGAGAAACCACTTCAACACGTGACTTAGAATATTTTGTGATATGTCTCTGAAGTTCTTCAAAGGAATTATTAAGAAACTTCACTTGATAATTTCTAATGAAGGTTAGAAAGTCAAGTCCCCATAATTATAAAGGTAGGTTAGGATTCCTAGGACATTAAAGTTGACTTTAAAGGGCTTA
>JAXQQM020064303.1:0-57571 GCA_034641835.2 Pinus albicaulis
TAAAGTCCATTTCTGGGTTTATCTAAAGAAACCCCCATCATAATCAATCAATTCATAAGCCCCTTTTGCAAGCACTCGCTTGAAAATATAAGGACCATGCCACATAGTTCAAATTTCCAAGGTCCTAGTTTATCATTAGTTTGGTCATATACCAATACTAGGTCACCCTCTGAAAAAACACGAGGTGTAACACTTCGATCATATTGAGCTTTAATGCATTTTTTATGAGCTTCATCTGCTAATGCAGCGGTGCAGCGAGTCTCATCTAATTGTGCTGGGTACAAAAAGTGTTTTTCCTCCTCAGAGGTAGTTGGTAGTAATTCTATGGCTAATTGGAGTGACGATATTTCGCATTCAATCAGTAACAAAACTTCTAAACCGTAGACTAGTTGAAAAGGAGTGAACCCTGTTGAAGTTTTTTCTGAGGTTCGATATGCCCAAAGTGCTGAGAAAAAGCATAGTATGCCAATTCAATTTATGAATTCCAATTATCCTTTTAGTCATAGTGGTTAAAACTTTATTAACGAATTCAACCTAACCATTAGCCTGCAGATAATATGGATTAGAGTTATCATGGCGCAGGCCAAGTTAGTTGGAAATTTCGGTCATCATAATGTTTCAAAAATGGCTCCCATGATCAGTAATGATAGCTTGGGGTACACCGAATCGAGCAATCACATGATTGAATACAAATGTAGCTGCAGTTTTTCCATCTGCCGCAAATGTAGGCATCGCCTCGACCCATTTGGTAAAATAATATACTACGAGAATAATATACCCATCCCCCTCGGCCAAGTGAGGGTTACATGTAATGAAATCAATGCCCCATTTTTTGAAAGGACAGACAACAATTATGGGTGAAGAGGAGCTGGTGGTGCACGCATCTTTTGATCAAAAATATGATAGTTGTGGCATTTTCGGACTGCAAGAATGAAATATTTGAATAACGAAGGTCAATAATAACCAGCACGCAATATCTTTTGGGCTATGGCATACCCAGATATATGACCGCCACACGCTCCAAAATGACAGTCATTTAAAACTTGTTCAGCCTCTTCATGGGTTAAACATCGTCGAAATACAGAATCTGCACAGCGACGATAAAGCGTGTCTCCAAAAATATTGTACTACTGAGACTGGTAACGGATCTTTAGCTGATGTGAACGTGAAATTTCAGGCCAGAAAGTTTGGGTTTGGAGATAAATGATTATATCTCCATACCAAGGATCTAACATACTAATAAGAAATAGCGATTCATCAGCGATTGGATGCTCTACCACAGTTTCTGTCTTAGTATTCGGGAAGTCACACATAAGTTGGGCGAACACTAGTGATTTCTTTGATTTAGATTTTTCAAATTCTAAATCAAACTCCTAAAGGATAAATATCCATTTAGATTATTTTCCCCCGAGCATTTATTTAGTGAGAATATACATCATTGGGTTGCAATTAGAGATCACAGTTGTTTTTCGTAACAAAATGTAATGAAGAAATTGTTGGACAACTTGAACTGCTGCAAAGGCCAATTTCTCCACATGCGAGTATTTAATCTCTGTGGGATTGAGATTTTTACTAAGATAGTAAATCACATTTTCATTGTGGGATTCATACTCCTGAACTAATACCATTACAATAGTGGAATCAGAGGCTGCTAAGTATAAAATGTAATTTTGGTTGTAATTTGGTGGATGCAGTAATGGTGCATGGGTCAACACGTGTTTTAGAGCATCAAAATATCGATCAGTGATCTCATCCCAAATGAAAGGAACATTTTGTTTCAAAAGCCTGGTAAAACCTCTGGTTAACGCAGCATAGTTCTAGATGAATCTACGCAGAAAGTTTGTTTTCCTTTGCAAACTTTGGAGTTGGTGAAGTGTGGAGGGAGGAGGTAAATTGATAATGTCCTCAACCTTCGAAGGGTCGAAATGAATGCCTTCTTTCGAAACAAAAAATCACAGTAACCTACCAATTTGTACACAGAAAACACACTTGTGTGGATTCAAGCGAATCTTATAATACCTACATCTCATAAAAATCGCTCATAAGTGAGTTGGATGATCTTCTCTGTGTAATGAATGAGTAGGAAAATCATCGAGATAAGGTTGCACAATGTGTTTAATGTCATGAAAAGCATAGGACATTTCCCTTTGAAAAGTTTCCCCAGCATTCTTCAATCCAAAAGGTAGTTTACAATAAGCAAATGTTCCCCAAGGACAAATGAATGTTGTTTTTTGTTGATCGACAGGGAGTATGTTGATTTGATTGTATCCAGAAAATCCATCCATAAATGAATACATTTCATTTTCTGCACAATCGTCAATGATTTGGTCGATATAAGGGGTTGGATAATTGTCTTTAGGACAAGATTTGTTAATATCCCTATAATTGACACATACTCGTATTTTTCCTTGTTTTTTAGTAACATGAATGATATTAGATACCCAATCTGTTAATGGGATAAGATAAATAAAACCTGCTCTCAGTAATTTCTCAACTTTGGCTTTGATAGCGACAGCCTTTCGTGGATGTATCGGACGTAAATTTTGTCTAATTGGTTTAGAATCCGGGTAAGTTTTCATTACATGAACGACAATTTTGGGATCAATTCCTGGTATTTCTTCATAAGACCAGGAAAATATATCACGGAATTCTTGAAATAGGGCCTTATATGTAGCAATTTCATCTAACGTACAAGAGGCACCTATATGAATGTTTTCAATAATTCTGGGTTTTACTGATATGTCAATAGGAATCGTGGAAGCTATATTCCCTAAATTTACTTTAGAATCTGAATTTGTGATCGATATGGGACTCTGGGTTTCCTTGACATAATCAATTGTAAAAATACATGAAAAATTATTTTCGAATCTATCAGGTGTTGGTATCCCGTGTTTTGACAGTTTGGAAAATCAAAAGACAAAGCAACATCAGAACCAATCTTTAGAGTTACAGGATCTAGTCCTCCTGTTCTCAGAGAGGGATCTCTCAAATATTTGTTTGCAAAGGTTTATCTTATTGGCTTTGGTTATGGATTTTAGACTAGTTATTTAAGTGCAAATGTTTGTTTGGTTGGGTTGAGTTGATATAGCAGAATATGAAAGGTCTAGGAAAGATAGACAGAAAGAAAAAGTATTCGGTTCATTTGGCTATGGAGTCAAAATAAGGCCATGACAAACTCATCAATGGATATGGGATATGAAAGGGAAAATCTAAATTGGCCACAGGATCCTTTGTTTTGGAATGAGATGGACATTAATGTTTTGGAAAGAGAAGCTTAATTCTCAACAAAGGGAACTTGAAAACATAACTTAACAATAAAGAGATATTTGATAGACAGGGCTAACCATAAATTCCACAGACATTCTTTAAGCAAATAATGACTTCAAGACAACTTTTAAAATGAAATCTAAGATTCGGGGAACTCCCTATTTCCTCAAATATTTTATTTTAAAGGACTTAGAAAACATAAAAGATTCACTGATAGATGCATTCATAGAAGAGGGAACACCTAAATAACATCTGTGCTTGCAACTATAAAGACCTTCAAAACAACTGTTCAAGCAGGGGCAAAGGGTAAGATCAAAACCGACCTCTTTGATTAACTTAAGACAATGGTACTTCAAAGGGAGACTTCAATAACAGCTTTCAAGTGATGGCAGACAAGCAGGGAGAACCATAAATCATGCTGAAACCAACTATTTGATCTATCAAGGAAATAAACAAGCATGAAGACTAAAGAGAAGGTTTAAAGCCTCTAAAATACTTCAGCAGAAGAAAACATAAAACAGTGAAGGGTGAACAGGTCTAAGGTGCTTCCAGGAGTCATTTCTTAGCCTAAAACTTTCAGCCTACTGTAGTAAGAGATTATGAAACATAATGAAAACAGGAGAAAACATTAAACAGATAGAATACTTCACCAACAACCAAGCTCATGAATCCAATGATAGAGCCTTCTCAGGAATGGGCATGCAACAACATCATCAAGACATCCAAGACTTCAATTTGTTTTCAACTTCAACAGACTCGTATATTTATTTCAAAGAGTTTCAATGTTACAACATGTGATCAAACAGCAACCAACAACCAACAATTTCTCATCTTCTACAGAAGTATTTATAGAAGAATGAGGAGGTGAGATCTAATAAAATATCTGCTAAAGTAATTAATACAGATTCAAGACTTCTTGGCCCTTTGAGGGGCTAGATGAAGAAGTTTACAGGTGGTTCTCTGTATTAACTATTTTACATTAACTATCAGGTCTACTGGAAATAATTTGTTGACCTTTGAGGTTTGGCGTGAGGTTGAAATAACTCTGCAGATATTTCTCGCATTAAGTTCCTTGCAGAAGTAACTTCTCGGCTGCGTTGAGGAAAAACATCTTCCTTTGCAATAACTTCGGCCCTGGTTTGAAAGGTTTGAGGCAACAGGTGGCGTTTAGTCGCTGGGAGGAATCAATTCGCCTCCTTTTTGTGGCAGTGGAGGGTTTGCTGTCACTAAAACACTTTAGGTATTCTGCAGACTGTGTTTTAGATTGGGGGATTAGGCTTTTGATAACAGTCTTAGCCGTAATCCCCATAAAACTGTCTTCAATTCTCTGTGCTGGCACATTTCTGGTCTTCTACAGCTGATACTCTTTGACTGTGCCAGATTCTTGGTGCTTCGCTGTTACATAGGGCCACGCAGGGCTATATGGCATCAATGCCTCATGAAACACTGATGACAGCATGAAATTAACACCTGCGAACGATTTCCTTTGATAAATCGAAGGAGAGAGGGTCGTCACCCTCATCTTTCGAATTTCATCTGAATATAGCGAAAAACGTTAAACCCTGCAAAATAAAAATAAAAGTTATGAAATCATGCATTTATAGGTCAAACTGCATTGGAGGGTGTGAGGAGGAAGCAGGGCCATTGGATGGCATCATCCAACGGCCGGGATTAATCGAATGGAGTCAAAGGGGAGGCAGAAAGGTGATTAAATCAGAGCCGTCGATCGCGCAAGATCTATGGTGGGAATGCGATTGCCACTGTGCAATAGCTTGGTTATCGCGCAGGCACTTTGGTTAACTAGCAGACAACTTCGGCGATCAACAACTGTTGGATGAGGTGCCACAGATCGGACGACTGCGGTAAATTTCGCTGGGTATCCGTGGTCTAAACATTAATGCGCGGGGGACTACGGTTATACGGTGGTTTTGATATAGTACAAGGGACACGCGTCCCTGGATGTATGGATTCGCTGGGCAATGGGGAAAAACCACCACCCGCCCAAAGGCGGTGCAGAAGAAACCGACGTGGTTATGTGAAAATAGCGGAAAAAGCAATGAAATGACGTAAAGAGGGGTCAGGCGGGAGAATGCGCGGAGGACCGTTAGATCGTGGAGCGGGGATGCAGATCAACAGTAGAGATGCGGCGTCGGGATATAAATGAAAAAACCTTTGTAAACAACAAAAATTGACATTTCTCCACTTTACAAAGGAAAAAGGATTTATTTATATGAATGGCGGGGGTATCGTATGGTGGGCCCGACGAGATTGATCGCAAATCGCAAAAGTGGAAAACGCGATGGCGGATTATGCGACGGAGAGAAAATGCGATATTGCGATGGGCAGAAACTACGATGGATCGCATCGCAAATATTTGCGATGGCTCTTTGGAGGAAAACTGAAAATTGCGATCTGCGATCTGCGATGGATCGCAGCGCAAAAGTTTGCGATGGCTCTTTGGAGGAAAACTGATAATTGTGATATGTGCTTTGCGATAAGCGCCAAAGGGTTAAAACTTGGTTCCGGGCGCGGGCGTATGGAAGAAAGGGGCTAAGGGATTAAGCTCGAGGGGCTTAAGACCTATACATAAAAACATGTATTTTCATGGTTTTTGAAGGGTTTCTTGAAGGAAATGAAGGTTTCGGTAAGGTTAAAAGGTGGGTTTTTAACCTTATAAAAGGGATTTTAATGAAATGGAAAGGGAGAAACATGAAATTGTGGGTTTTTCATGGTAAATGGAGAATAGAAAATGAGGTTAGTGATGGAATAAAAGGAAGGGGACCAAGGGGTTCTGCAGCAGTATTTAACTTGGGATTTTTGAAGGATTTCAAAGGCTTTTAGGATGTAAACAACAATAAGGGATCTGGACAGAGGCATGAGGCCTTAGAGAGACTTCAAGAGCCAACAATTTTTAGTGATAAAATTTGTTCCTTGGAGGCTCCAAAAAGTTTTAGCCACCTTTTGGTATAACAAAATATTATAGGTGGCTAACAGTGGCTCCACTTGGGGATGGTGCCTTCTTGAAGGCATCAAGAATTCAGACTTGATTTCTGGGAGGCTGATCAGTTGCCTCATCCATTGGATTGCTCTTGCTCTGATTCTGAAAAATAACATCAGTCATGAAAGATAAATGGACTTCATCAATACAACTTTCTACCTACCCAATCCTACTGATCTAACATTTTTTCTTCATCAGAGTGCACTTGGATTGGAAAACTCTCTTACAAAATTTTATTCTTTTGAAAGTATAAAAACTAATCTAACTCTACTCCTTATTTCTTCATGGATCTAGATTAAACAGTTGGATCCATATGATTCTCTACCTAATCTACTGTCTGTTGGGATTAAGCTGTCCAACAGACTTCCATTCTCTAAATTCTATAACATAAATTCAAAAATAGTCAAGTCAAGATTAAGCTTTTTAACTTGTTGTGATCTATGGCATAAAAACAAGCTGCACATAGATTATTATTTGCAGAAAATTAAAATCAAAATGGAAGGCTTAAGATCTGAAAGTTTCTCATCATGGCCTTCTCTTCTCTTCACAGCTCTGTCTTTGCTTTTGTTTGAGCTATCTCTTCCTTGATAACTGATTCAGATTTTGGGCAAATTAGAACCAATTTTTCTCTTTTATGACTCTGAAAAATAAAACAATTTTTGAGTCATCTCTCTTTGGAGATTTTGGTTCAGATTTTGAATTTGTTTGAACCTTTTAATTTCTATCCTAATCTATCTACTGATAAGCCAAGATTAAACAGTTTGGCAAATCAAATTCACTATCCTATCAGCAGAGAAATTCAAAAGCTAATTAGTCAAGATTAGGCTGTTTGACTAACCAGAAGTGTGTTTTTGAGGAGTGGCATTTGAGCTTGCACACTTTCAGATTTATTTCTCTTTTTTGGTATGGGGTTGTACCTTTCTTGTTTTAAAATCTTCCCTCTTTTCTCTTTTCTATTGTTTTTAGATTTTTCTTTTTCTTATAAGACAAAAATCAACAACTAACTAACTGCTCAAAGCTGAGATTTATTGCTTTCCTATCTAACTTAATCTAACTTGGAACATTTACATGTTTTAGCTGATGAACTCTCTTTTCCAGTACAACCAATCCAGCAAATGATTCCATGATTGGTCCTTCTTCATCTCCTTGGGCAGGCTGGACAAACAGGGCCACTCCCATTCTTTTTTTTTTTAGCAGCAGTGCTAAATAATCCTCTTGCTTTTGGTAATATACTGCTCCTAATAACCTTTATCCCTTCTTCAAATATTTTCAAGAAATGAGCATAGGGATATTGAAATAATACCTGGTTGTGAGTGTTTGGAAGATATGTTTCAACCAGGATCATCTCTTCTTTCTCCACTGGATTAAGGCAAAGATTCTTATGAGGAAGAAAAAATTCCTCATATTCATTATTATCTGAACTAGAGGATTCATCATATATTGCAGTTTTGTCCTCTTGTAGTCCTGGTATGCTCTGATTCAGTGGACTGTGCTCTGTGAAGAGATCATCATGTTCTTGAGCAGGGGTATCTTTTATTACCTCAACCCTTTTAGGAGGAGGCTCCTTATATGCATCCTGTTCAAGAAATTCCTCTTCCTTCTCAACCCCAACATTACAACTAATAGATAGCTGATTCCCAATTATGTGAAAATTGTTCCTGATGAATTGGACTGGCTGATTGCTTCTTTCAAGCTGATGATAATGAATTTCATGACACCAATCCACTGTTGGTTTCCCTGCATGATTAGTTTCTATTTGGAGCTCGTCATCATCATCAGTTTGATCAGAAGTTGAAAAATCATTAGCATAAACAATTTCACCAATTAAGCATATTGGGTTATCAGTTTGTTCTTTTAGCTGATCTACAAGTTTATTTTCTATTTCAAGACAACAAGATTTAGTAGATAAATGAGCGAGAGTGTTTTGTTCTAATAAAGAATTTAGGGCTGACTGTTTATTTAATATTTGATCATTTTCTTCCTCTGTAAAAAGAGAAAGAATGTTCTCTTTGCTTTGGACAGAAGAACAACAGTCCTCTCCCTCTTGTGTTAACTGGTTTTGAGGCTGGATGTCTTCTTGAGCCTCTTCTAGGGAATGATTACTTGTGCTCGTAGGGGAATTTTGAGGATTCTCTTCCTTTTCTTGATCTATCTCAATTTCAACCAACACCTCATGATTTTTATGGCAGTCACTTCGAATATAAGGTTCATGAGTTGTTTCAAGCATATTATGAAGATGCCATTGTCTTTTAATAATCTGAAATGATTCGAAATATAAAGGAAGAAACCCTGGTTGTATTGTCTCTTCTCCTATTTCAGATTTTGTCGGTTCAAAATGGCTTATGTTTTCCTCAAGGCACTGCTCACTATGAGCCTTTGCAATCTAGTTATGGATTTCTCTTAATGGCATAATACAAGAAATAGGTAGGCAATCAGGATTTTCCTGACAACCTTCTTCATTGCTCTCATTGTAATCTTGTTCATCATACCTATTTTGTAGTTTTTGGGTTTGCTCTTGATTCGAAAGGAGTATGGGCTGCTCTAGATCATCAATATTTAAATTGGCCTCATGCCTTTCAAATCTTTTCCCAAGTATGTACATCATTTTCTCCATCATGATCAATATTTTTTCTTTATTAATTTATCTATAATCTTGCTCATTGTCTAGGTCTTGTAATGGTTGAGTTTTTTGTTTTAGGTCACTGTATCTTTCTAACTAGTTCAGAGTCTTCTGCCAGTGAATTTATTAGGTCTTTTGGGGATTTCGGAGTCGCTAGGTGGAATATTTTGAAATTTTTTGTCCACCAACAACATGATTGGGTTTGCTTAATGCATTCCCAAGGGAGTCTACAAGGACTGGAAGGGTAATAGGCCTACTGGAGGCCAGTGGAGTCACCAGGTGGAAAATTTTAGCTTTTGTAAAGATAAAATGTTTTATGGTTCCACCACTAAATATTTTTGGGTTTTCTGAGTTTATTTTGGTTTAATAGGTTAAGAGAGTGTTCTAAGTCTGATTTTGCACTTAGCTAAGGTGTTCAAACAAACAGAGTTGCTCTTATGGCTTGGTAACTGGTTCCTTCAAGGTTTGATAAGGATTAAAAGGAATCCTAAGGGTTACTTAGTTTGTCACTGATTCAATCAAGTCCTATCATGATTGTCATTATGTTAGGCAATGCTTGAAGAAAGTTACTTATGTTATACTGGACCTAAAGGTTTTAAGAAAGGTTTTGAAACCTCTAATTCTCAGTAGGGTCCCACCGTGATCGCCATTATGTTGGTGGCGATGAGGTGGCTAATAATCACTGGATATTCTTGAAAATAAGGGATATCCGAAGTCCTAAGGGGTATTTGGATTGTTACTAACTCAGAGGTCCCACCGTGATCGCCATTATGTTGGTATCCCGTGTTTTGACAGTTTGGCAAATCAAAAGACAAGGCAACATCAGAACCAATCTTTAGAGTTCCAGGATCTAGTCCTCCTGTTCTCAGAGAGGGATCTCTCAAATATTTGTTTGCAAAGTTTTATCTTGTTTGCTTTGATTATGGATTTTAGACTAGTTATTAAGTGCGGATGTTTGTTTGGTTGGGTTGAGTTGATACAACAGAATATGAAAGGTCTAGGAAAGATAGACAGAGAGAAAAAGTATCCAGTTCATCGGGCTATGGAGTCAAAATAAGGTCATGACAAACTCATCAATGGATATGGGATATCAAAGGGAAAATCTAACTTGGCCACAGGATCCTTTGTTTTGGAATGAGATGGACATTAATGTTTTGGAAAGAGAAGCTTAATTCTCAACAAAGGGAACTTGGAAACATAACTTAACAATAAAGAGATATTTGATAGACAGGGCTAACCATAAATTCCACAAACATTCTTTAAGAAAATAATGACTTCAAGACAACTTTTAAAATGAAATCTAAGATTCGGGGAACTCCCTATTTCCTCAAAGATTTTATTTTAAAGGACTTAGAAAACATAAAATATTCACTGATAGCTGCATTCATAGAAGAGGGAACACCTAAATAACATCTATGCTTGCAACTATAAAGACCTTCAAAACAACTTTTCAAGCAGGGGCAAAGGGTAAGATCAAAACCGACCTCTTTGATTAACTTAAGACAATGGTACTTCAAAGGGAGACTTCAATAACAGCTTTCAAGTGATGGCATACAAGCAGGGAGAACCATAAATCATGCCGAAACCAACTATTTGAGCTATCAAGGAAATAAACAAGCATGAAGACTAAAGAGAAGGTTTAAAGCCTCTAAAATACTTCAGCAGAAGAAAACATAAAACAGTGAAGGGTGAACAGGTCTAAGGTGCTTCCAGGAGTCATTTCTTAGCCTAAAAATTTCAGCCTACTGTAGTAAGAAATTATGAAACATAATGAAAACAGGAGAAAACATTAAACAGTTAGAATACTTCACCAACAACCAAGCTCATGAATCCAATGATAGAGCCTTCTCAAGAACGGGCATGCAACAGCATCATCAAGACATCCAACACTTCAATTTGTTTTTCAACTTCAACAGACTTGTATATTTATTTCAGAGAGTTTCAATGTTACAACTTGTGATCAAACAGCAACCAACAACTTCTCATCTTCTACAGAAGTATTTATAGAAGAAT
Source organism: Pinus albicaulis (assembly GCA_034641835.2). Taxonomy (NCBI): domain Eukaryota; kingdom Viridiplantae; phylum Streptophyta; class Pinopsida; order Pinales; family Pinaceae; genus Pinus; species Pinus albicaulis. The sequence goes on from JAXQQM020064303.1 coordinate 10,899, forward strand.
GAGGAGGTGAGATCTGATAAAAGATCTGCTAAAGTAATTAATACAGATTCAAGACTTCTTGGCCCTTTGAGGGGCTCGATGAAGAATTTTACAGATGGTTCTCTGTATTAACTATTTTACATTAACTATAAGGTCTGCTGGAAAGAATTTGTTGACCTTTGAGGTTTGGCGTGAGGTTGAAATAACTCTGCAGATATTTCTCGCATTAAGTCCCTTGCAGAAGTAACTTCTCGGCTGCGTTGAGGCAAAACATCTTCCTTTACAATAAATTCGGCCCTAGTTTGAAAGGTTTGAGGCAACAGGTGGCGTTTAGTCGCTGGGAGGAATCAATTCGCCTCCTTTTTGTGGCGGTGAAGGGTTTGCTGTCACTAAAACACTTTAGGTATTCTGCAGACTGTGTTTTAGATTGGGGGATTAGGCTTTTGATAATAGTCTTAGCCGTAATCCCCATAAAATTGTCTTCAATTCTCTGTGCTGGCACATTTCTGGTCTTCTACAGCTGATACTCTTTGACTGTGCCGGATTCTTGGTGCTTCGCTGTTACACAGGGCTGCGCAAGGTTATATGGCATCAATGCCTCATGAAACACTGATGACAGCGTGAATTTAACACCTGTGAACGATTTCCTTTGATGTATTCGAAGGCCAGAGGATCGTCATCCTTGGCATACGAAATTTCTTCATTTAAGTGAAAAAACATAAAACCCTGCAAAAAACAAAAAAATGTTACGAAATCCTGCGTTTATAGGTCAAACTACATTGGAGGGTGTGAGGAGGAAGCAGGGCCGTTGGATGGAATCATCCAACGGTCTGGATTAATCGAATGGAGTCAAAGGGGAGGCGGAAAGGTGATTAAATCAGAGCCGTGGATCGCGCAAGATCGACGGTGGGAATGTGATTGCCACTGTACAATAGCTTGGTTATCACGCAGGCACTTTGGTTAACCAGCAGACAACTTCGGCGATCAAAAACCGTTAGATGAGGGGCCACAGATCGGATGGCTCCGGTAAATTTCGCTGGGCATCCATGGTCTGAACGTTAATGCGCGGGGGACTACGGTTATACGGTGGTTTTGAAATAGTACAAGGGACACGCGTCGCTGGATGTATGGATTCGCTGGGCAACGGGGAAAAACCACCACCCGCCCAAAGGCGATGCAGAAGAAACCGGCGTGGTTATGTGAAAACAGTGGAAAAAGCAATGAAATGATGTAAAGAGAGGTCAGGCGGGAGAATGCACGGAGGACCGTTAGATCGTGGAGCGGGGATGTAGATCAACGGCGGAGATGCGGCGTCGGGATATAAATGAAAAAAAAAAACCTTGGTAAACAACAAAAATTGACATTTCTCCACTTTACAAAGGAAAAAGGATTTATTTATATGAATGGTGGGGGTATCGTATGGTGGGCCTGGCGGGATTGATCGCAAATCGCAAAAGTGGAAAACGCGATGGCGGATTATGCGACAGAGAGAAAATGCGATATTGCGATTATGCGATGGGCGAAAAATGCGATGGATCGCATCGCAAATATTTGCGATGGCTCTTTGGAGGAAAAGTGAAAATTGCGATCTGCGATCTGCGATGGATCGCAGCGCAAATATTTGCGATGCATCAGTTTAAAAAATAAAAATTTGGAAATTCTGCGATCTGCGCTTTGTGATAAGCGCCAAAGGGTTAAAACTTGGTTCCAAGGTGCGGGCGTATGGAAGAAAAGGGGCTAAGGGCTTAAGCTCGAGGGGCTTAAGTTCTATACATAAAAACATGTATTTTCATGGTTTTTGAAGGTTTTCTTGAAGGAAATGAAGGTTTTGGTAAGGTTAAAAAGTGGGTTTTTAACCTTATAAAAGTGATTTTAATGAAATGGAAAGGGAGAAACATGAAATTGTGGGTTTTTCATGGGAAAAGGAGAATAGAAAATGAGGTTAGTGAGGAAGAAAAGGAAGGGGACCAAGGGTTTCTGCAGCAGTATTCAACTTGGGATTTTTTGAAGGATTTCGGAGGCTTTTAGGATGTAAACAACAATAAGGGATCTGGACAGAGGCATGAGGCCTTAGAGAGACTTCAAGAGCCAACAATTTTTAGTGATAAAATTGTTCCTTGGAGGCTCAAAAAGATTTAGCCACCTTTTGGTATAACAAAATATTATAGGTGGCTAACATCAGGCTCTAGTAAAAATGATGACCTATGATGGAGATCATCCCATGGTAAATCATCTATCGACAAGAATTCACGAATTCTCTCATCGGTATAAAATACTTCTTTAAAAGGATATGGAATTGATGTTATAGCTGATTTTGATGGTGAAAATGATTCTTCATTGACCACATTCATTGGATCAGAGTCAGTTGATGTTGAATTGGAAAATGATTGTGCTTCTTGATATGCAACCTCAAATGGACTCAAAGGCATCACACCATTATACGAATTTAGCTATGATTCTAAAGGCACTACCCAAGGATCATCAAATGGAACAGTGCTTGATGTAATCATATTGATATTAGAAATATTACATGGTACGTTAGGTGGAGCCATAGAAACATTTCCCAACAAAGTGGAATATTTGATTAAACCTATTAGCGTAAGCCTTTGCAGCCTTCCTTCAGTGATCAAACATGCTCTTACAAAGTGATTTTAAGGTGTCAAGGTCAAATTTTGTCATTTCAATGAGTCTTCAAGCAAAATTTGGTCACTAGGTATTAGGTCTAGGGTTTGCTTTTACTCTTGTCAAAGTTTTCCAAATGTTGGTTCATGTCACCATTCAGCTGAGTATACCATCATTCAGAGGGTTTTCATCATCATGTCAATTTCCACTGGGTCATATTACACCTTGTTCATGCTTCAGTTGTGCCTAGGTAAGGTTCATTTCCCTCTCCTAGGGTTTTGGAGGTAATTGATTTTGGATAATCAAATCATCAGTAAAAATTGTATCCTGATGTTCATAAACATTTTCTTATCCTTAATGTACCTTATTAAACACTTCCCATCACTGAGATCCCCCAAATTCCTCATTTTTGCACAAACCCTAGTTTCTTGCTACAACTTGGCAATTTTCTAGGCTACGCCTGTATTTTTCCCTTTTGGACCCCTTCCCCTCACTCAATTTCTGAGATTCCACTTTCCCCTACTTCCTAACATCCCTCCCTACTTCCAAAAATTTTCTCAAGAATTTAGAAGCCCCTTATCCCCTTCATTTCGCTTCATTGCGACAAATCCCTTGTTCCACACATCGGGATAGGTTTCACTCAAATGATGTTTCTGAGAAATAAAAGATGAATTTCGGAAAACTGAGAGAGGTTTTTGTCCAAACCAGGCCAAGGAAGAAAAACCTCATTCACTTTTTACAAAAGTGTCATGGTTTTAGATAAATTTCAAACATACCGTTGCCTCAGGAGAATTGATGCACCTCTGAAGTGACCTTGGGAAAATCAAGATTTCTCCTAGCTTGGTTGGCCAAATGACTTCCTTGATAAGTCAAATGATAACTAGACAAAAATATATTTCCCATGAGCTATCATGATATCAATTTGGAGTTTAGGAAGACCTTCCAACGTTGACTGCAACAGCACTCTGCCTTGAGGCAGCCTCATTCTGCTCATTTTGACCAGTCTTGGGAGAGTTGATTTTTGACAGGGTAAATGAACTCCAAATTGCAAAATTCCACTTGGGTTGGAAATTTAACTCAAATATATTTCCAACGAGCTATCACACGCCCAATTTGGACATCAGGAAGGCCTCCAAAAGCCTCCTACAAAATGGCGTGGCGCATAGAAAAGTGGGCGCAGCGCATTGGGTTTGTGCGCGGCGCATTGGGTTGGTGCGCGACGCATTGGGCCAGAACACAAGATTTTTGCCATTTCTTTCACCCATAAAATTTTTCTTAGTCTCTCCTTGTTCAAGTGAGTCAAAGCCACTTCCTCATTTCTCTTAACAAGTGTTTGGTGTTGGTATGAAATTTTAAATGCGAAAAACTCAAAATCCTACTCTCATTTTTTAAGAATGCTCTTAGGGTTTTAAATTTGGTTTGGTGTCAATCATTGCTACTTACCCAATCTATTACCACTGCTCATTTTATCATTACCACAGTTTATTTCCCTATTCCCTTACATCCTAAACCATCTATATCCCTTCTTCCCATTTTCCCTATCCCTAAACCCTATTATTTCCTACCATTTTCCCTCTCCCATATCATTTGTAGCAAATTCCCATTAATCCTATCCCTAAATCCTTTCACTCCCTTTTCTTATCCCTTTCCATATCATTTAAAAAAAAATCTCCAAATCCCATATCCCAAACATGTCAACTGATTGTCCCATATTTTAAATCCACTTGACAGAAACTCCACTTTTCCCCACTGTTCCATATTCCTCACAGTCCCTCATTTCCCTTTGGCACATTTGGCACTTGGAGACGAACGCACCGAGTCCTAATTTCTCATTTTCAACAAATCAAACATACACTTTTCATACGCATTTCAACACCATGACGGACACTGACACATCTTATGAACAAGACAGTGATTCCACCACTGAACTGCATGCACCAGGAGGACACTGAAACGGTGAAAAAGGCCTGATACACTCCAAATCTTGGCCGAAGCTTCTTTGGCTGAGCATGGCACATGATGGGGGACCTTCACTCCAAGTTTTAGCAAATTTGGAGAAAATTTTTTCATTTTGAAATTTTGGTTGCAAAACAGGTTTTTCTGCCCGACGCGCGCTTACGTTTGAGAGATATTCTGGAGTAAAAATTTACATTTTTGGAATTTTTATGGTAAATTATGCATTCTCAGGAATGGCTGAGAGATTTCATCAAGTTCTGGGTGGTTTTAAAGGCCAAAAATACTCCAAAAATGGCCTTTCTACCACTTGTTGCACCAACAAGAACCAGTCTTGGGAGATTGCAGTTTTGGAGGGGTAAATGAACTCCAAATTAAAAAATTCCACTTGGGTTGGATAGTAGACAGACAGGGATTTCCAACAAGCTATCATGAGCTCAATTTGTACTTCAGAAAGTGCCCCAAAAATATGCTCAAAGTGGCGCGGCGCATAGAGGATTTTGGTCCAATTTTTACTTTTCAGCTCAGAAATTCGACCAGTTTGACTAGTTTCACTTTGTGATGTAATTATTGATATATATTGATGTAATTTTATGGATATGATGTAATTTTGGCTCAAATTTACTTGTTCTAGAGGATTCATTCACTAAAAAGTGAAAATTAAGTGAATGGATCAGTTTCCTAGCATATAGAGGCAAGTTGTTTGATTGCTTAGATTTCAGTTCCTAGTTTAGAATTGGTTGAAACAGCTCCTAGAAGGATGAGCTAGACCCCTAGACGAATGGTAATGGGTTAGACTTGTCTATATATTGTATTTTCTTAGACATATTCATGGTTGGACTCTTGGGAATAGTTTGGCACCTCATTGTATATTCATTTCAGATTTTTGGCAAAGGAAAGACCAGAGTTTTGCAGCACTTGTTGGGATCCTTGTGGCTCTGAGTTTTGATGATGTTTTTCTCCTTGTATCTGTAAGTTTCATTAATTTTTATGTATGCCATTTCCCTTCTCTTTGCTTCTGAATTAAACAAATGAGTAACTAAGGTAGAATTCATTAGTTTGTTGGTGCTCTGCCTTAAACTTTTGTTTAGTTTTATATGTTTTCGTCAGTTTGAAGAGAATCCTTGCACCCTATTTCCCTCTTCAACTCCTCAGCAGTCTTTTCCATCCATTCATTGAATCTAAGACATCAAATTCATTGAATTCCTTGCCCCAACTTGAACTCTGCAAGAATTTGGCCTCATCCCTAAGCCCAAAATTGCCTTTCCCTTTTTCCAACAAAAAACCCTTAAAAATCATTTCAAACTCCTTGATTAATATACCTAGCCTAAAATTAGCACTCATTTCAGTCATATCAAGGCCTATTGATACATTTTTCCTGAGATTGACCCAGAGAGAGCCCTCTCCTGTTCTGGTAGGGCTAGCTACCAGACTAAGCGTGGTATGATGTTACCCTGAACTCTGCCTTCCTTCAGCCTGAGGTAGATTTAGGCTATAACATAGTGGCGACCATACTGGGGACGAAAATGGTATGCTTTTTGGTGTTAATTGTTTTATAAGCTACAGATGGAGCCTGAAGTTATGACAGGAAGCCTTCGAAACGCTCTTGCTTTGTATTAGCGAAAGTAGATAAACTCTGCTTCAGTCAATCTCCGGTCTAGCTTGTGAACGTGACACTTGACTTATGGATTTTTTTCCCCAGTACATGTATAAGGTTCAGATCTGATAGTTGATGGTGGACAACAATCAGACATAAGAAGGTTGAAATCATTCACCTGGTGACTCCAACTCAATGTAGAGACTCCACTGGAGGACTAACTTTTTCTCTGAGAAAATGGAAGGATCTTGCACTAAGTTGAGGTATCCAAAGTGGAATGGTATTAAGGATCTTGTCTGCTTCCTTGTAAATTACTTCTTTGCTGTTCTTGAAGCTATCCTGAAAGTTTTTTAGAATTTGTTGTATGAGAAAGGTGATCAAGATCTTCACTCGACCCATTCAAAAAGTGTAAATGTTGAGTTTCCCTTTGATCCTAGCCTCCTCACTTTTCCCTCATCTTATGATGACTCTCTTCAGAGTGATGAGCTTAAAGAAAACCAAATTGATCCCGTAGCTCTTGTATATACTCCTACACCTTGTATAGTCCCCGATAGGTATAAACCCTTTATTTTACCTTCTATTCTCCATGCTTTCCCTGCAAATTATTACCTATATTTGCCGAGATTTGACAGTGAATGTAACAATGTCAACTTTGAGCAACATGTGCAGAATGTTGAGACTTTTCTAGATATTTTTGAAGTTGATGACGAAGATGTTAGTATTAGGCTTTTTGCTCTTTCTTTTCAAGGGAAAGTGAAGAGTTGGTTTAAAGCCCTGCCTGATGCGAGCATCTCAGATTTCCAGCAGTTCGTCAAAGTTTTCCTCGACAGGTGGGTGATTAGACAGAACCTTTTCTTGATTATAGAAGAGTATAACTAGCTGAAAATACTGCCAGGGGAGACAGTACAACAATTTTCTGCCAGATTTAACCAAGTATATTTTTCTATGCCAGCTGATATAAGACCTTCTCCTAGATCTGCCCTCTTGCACTACCCAGGTGCCTTTGATCCGGAAATGGAGTTTCAGTTGAGAGAAAGGAATCTTGCAACACTTCAAGAGATGCAGAACAATGCAGTAAATGTAGAGGCTCATTTGCTGATCCAAAGGGCAAGGTTGAAGGAAGAAGAGATGAAAAACATGGATCTGGAGAAATTGACATCTCTAGAGGTAAAGCTTGACATGTTGGTAAGTGCAGTAGAAGAGATAATGCAAAAGAAAACCACAAGGAATGATTATAATGTTGAAGCCCATGGCTCGTTGATTGAAGAAGAACAAGTTGTTGATCCAAAACATTTTGTTTCTTATCCCAGTTGTCATAGTGATTGCTTTATAGATCATCTTAAAGAAGAGAGAGTTGTTGATCTGACATGTATGCTTGATGATGTGTTTTATACTAATGATTTGCCTCAGTTTGATCAGTATGATGATGATTATGTTCTCCAAACAGAAGCTAATCTTGCAGACAAATCAACAGCTAGTTTGTGCGAGGAGGAAGTTCACTTTCAACAGCTTGAGTACAATGATCAACCAATGCATATCAACTATGACAATGACGAGGAAAGTGCAGCAAATTTTGAAGTAAGTGAAGGATATTTGCCTTTTTGTTTTGAGTCGTTTCAATTCATCATAGATAACTACCGTGCAATCAGAAATCAACTATCAAAAAGTCTTGATTTGGACCATCTTGAGGGCAATGAAAACCTTGTTCAAGACTTCCCATATCCAGATTTGCAAACCCCAAGCGCCATTGATTGTCAAGTTGCAGATGAAAACATGGAAACTGGCACACACGATCAAATGATACAAGGTGACTCCGTACCTTTTTGTTTTGAATCATTCCAGTTCTTGAAAGGTAAATTGCATAGCAAATCTTCAAATGAGCAGCCTGTAGCATCAGATTTGCAGCCACCAAATGAAATTGAAGGTCAGATTACAAATGAAGTCGTGGAAGCTGAAATACATGATTTAATGATGCAAGAGGATTCTGTACCCTTTTGTTTTGAAGCATTTCAGTTTATAAGGCAGAATCTTCGTAATATCTCTAAAGAAAAAGATGAACATCCAGTAGGATGTCATACAGTTTTAATGGATACATCGCAGCAGTCTTCTCAAGTTTTTGATGATCCTATTGCTCGTATGTTGGATGATGTTTGTTGTAGAAGTTCTTCATTGGCTAACCATGTGATAGAAAAGAATGTTGATAATAATCTTATTCAAAAGCCGCCTTCATTGTCTTGTTGAACAGATTTTTCATTACAAAGCCCATGTCAAGATTTGCAGTCATATGAGGAGATTGGTAAAGGAGACTTTTGTTCTGTTTGGAATCAACAACAGAGTTTGGTTATTCACGAATTTCAGGATCCTTTTGACAGCTTGCTGCAATCACCAAATAAAGACAGCACAGATGTGAGGAAAATATTAATATCCAGCTATGAATATTACCTGGACCAGAGCAGTAATGTGTTAATGGAAATTAATAGCTATGTTTATGAAGATCCTTTCGTAGTTTTCTTGAAGTCATCCAGTCAATTCATGTTTTGCAAGTTTATCAGTAGTCAACTTGATTCCGAGTTTCCATGGGAGTTGCCTTTTGATTCTTCCCTTTTCCTGCACATCAGAAAGAATTTGGGAAGAAATCAAATAGTAGCCAGGATGCTTACATGGTTGCATTGGCTGTTCCATTTCACTTGATCAGGTGATGAATGAAACTGTTAGAGTAGGTTGTATTGAATAAGCTCTATTTTGAGCATCTTTTTCAGTTTTTCAGTTGTGTTTAAGTATCGAGTCAATTTTTAGTTGAGTGAGAGTCAGTTTGTGTCATCAAGTCATCAGTTTTCAATCATGCATTTCAGCTTGAGTTTTTGATTCCATTTCCCAATGGATGAAGGCACTGTCTGCTTTCCAAAGATCTGTAGTTATTGACACCTCCAAGGAGCTACCATCCCCATTGGAGCCAATTTTAGTGTCAGCCTTTGCAGCCTTCCTTCAGTGATCAAACATGCTCTTACAAAGTGATTTTAAGGCTTCAAGGTCAAATTTTGTCATTTCAATGAATCTTCAAGCAAAATTTGGTCACTAGGTATTAGGTCTAGGGTTTTATTTTAATCTTGTCAAAGTTGTCCAAATGTCGGTTCATGTCACCATTCAGCTGAGTGTACCATCATTCAGAGGGTTTTCACCATCATGTCAAGTTCCACTGGGTCATTTTACACCTTGTTCATGCTTCATTTGTGCCTAGGTAAGGTTCATTTCCCTCTCCTAGGGTTTTGGAGGTAATTTCTCTTGGATAGTCAAATGATCAGTAAAACTTGTATCTGGATGTTCATACACCTTCCCCTACCCTTAATGTATCCTACTAAACACTTCCCATCACTTTGATTCCCCAAATTCCTCATTTTCGCACAAACCCTAGTTTCTTGCTACAACTTGGCAATTTTGTAGGCTAGGCCTATGTTTTGCCCTTTTCGACCCCTTCCCCTCACTAAATCTCTGAAATAGCACTTTCCCCTTCTTCCTAACGCCACTCCCTACTTCCCAAAATTTTCTTAAGAATTTAGAAGCCCCTTATCCCCTTCGTTTCGCTTCATTTCAACAAATCCCTTGTTCCAGATATCGGGATAAGTGTCATTCAAATGATGTTTCTGAGAAATAAAAGATGAATTTTGGAAAAATGAGAGAGGTTTTTGTCTACAATAGGCCAAGGAAGAAAAAAATCCTTCACTTTTTACACAGGTGTCATTGTTTTAGAGAAATGTCAAAAATACCGTTGCCTAAAGAGAATTGATGCACCTCTGAAGTGACCTTGGCAAAATCAGGATTTATCCTATCTTGGTTGGCCAAATGACTTTCTTGATGAGTCAAATGATAACTAGACACAAATATATTTCCAGTGAGCTATCATGAGCTCAATTTGGAGTTGAGGAAGACCTTAAAAAGTTGACTGCAACAGCACTCTGCCTTGAGGCAGCCTCATTCTGCTCATTTTGACCAGTCTTGGGAGATTTGATTTTTTACAAGGAAAATGAACTCCAAATTGAAACATTCTGCCTGGGTTGGAAATTAGACTCAATAAGAGTTCCAAAGAGATATCATGCACCCAATTTGGACACTAGGAAGGTCTCCAAAATCTCCTGCAAAATGGCGCGGCACATAGAGATGGTGCAGCGCATTGGGCAGCCGTCTACAGTGTAAAAAATGAACTGGCGCGGCGCATAGAGATGGCGCGGCGTATTGGGCTAAAAAGCTTGAAAAACCATTAAATTCTTCCTCCAAAAGCTCCAAAATTTCAAATTCTTCATTTCCCAACTAAGTTAACATCTCCATATTGCCAAGGTATGAGTTTCCATCAATGTTTATGGTGTTTCAATAGGTGAAGAAAATTCAAACCCTATTTTCTTGCTCAAGAATTGTTTCCTAAGGGTTTAGAGTTTGGTTCTTATGTCATCACTCCCTCACTCTATCATTCCCTCAATCATTTTCTCCCTTTATTTACATTCTCATCTACCCATTCCACATTTCCCGTATCCCTAATCAACCAACCCTAAATCCCTAATCCCACTATCCCAAACCCTAGTCAAATATCCATAAAACATTGCTATCTCTCCCATCCCTCATCACTGTTCATTTATCACTACAGCTGATTCCCCTATCCTCTTTTATCCCTAAATTCACTCCATCCCTCTCTCATTCCCATTATCCTTACTCCACTTGTAAAATTTCCCCAAATCCCAAGTTTATCCCAAAAAATCAAGTGATTGTCCCGTTGTCTCTATATTTGTCAAGATAACAAGTTTTCAAAGGGAAAATTATCACTTGATTAAACCCATTGTCTGTGTTTCCCTATTGCTCCTATAGTCCCTCCCATTTGACATACAATTGACACTAAGACAAAGGCACCAAATTCTCCTTTTCAGCACATACAAGCCAACATACACCTTGCAAATTCTCATGGAGACAGATATCGACACATCTTATGATCGAGAGACTTGGCTCGAAAGAGTCAATATCCATCTGGAGAAGCTCTTGGCGAAGGAAAACAGGGAGAAGAACATGTTGTGGTGCATGAAGAACCACTATTGGGCCCGCACACCTGTTTGCAAAGCGAAGATGAAGATTCTGAAAGTGAGGCTAAGGAGGGCACTGAAACGTAGGAAAAGGCCTGATCCACTCCAAATCTTGGCCGAAGCTTCTTTGGATGAGCATGATACTTAATGATGGACCTTCAGTCCAATTTTCAAGGAATTTGGAGAAAATTTTGTCAATTTTGTTTTTTTAGTCACAAAACAGATTTTCCTGCCCGACGGGTCGCGCCACCTTGCGCGCGCTTACGTTTGAGAGATCTTCTGGAGGAAAAATTTACATTTTTGGATTTTTTTTGAAAACTTATGCATGCTCAGGAATTTCCTAAGGATTTCATCAAGTTCTGGGTGGTTTAAAGGGTCGAAAACACCTTGAAAATGGCCTTTCTGCCACTTTTTACACACACAGGAACCAGTCTTGGGAGATTGAAGTTTTGGAGGGGTAAATGAGCTCTAAATTAAAAACTTCCACCTGATTTGGATAGTAGACAGGTAGGTATTTCCAACGCACTATCATGAGCTCAATTTGGACTTCGGGAAGTGCCCTAAAAACAAGCTCAAAGTGGCACGACGCATTGAGTTTTTGGGCGCGGCGCATAGAGGACTTTTGCCTATTTTTCACCCTTCAGCTCAGAATTTCGCCCAGTTTTGACTAGTTTCACTTTTTGATGTAAGTCTTGATCTATATTGATGTAATTTCATGACCATGATGAAAATTTGGCACATTTTTACTTGTTCTAGAGGATTCATTCACTAAAAAGTGAAAATTAAATGAATGAATCAGTTTCCTACCATATTGAGGCAAGTTGTTTGATTGCCTAGATTTCAGTTCCTAGTTTAGAATTGGTTGAAATAACTCCTAGAAGGATGAGCTCGACCCCTATAGGCATGGGGAGGGGTTAGACTTGTCTATATATTGTATTTTCTGAGACATTTTCAGGGTTGGACACTTGGGAAAAGTTTGGTACTTCATTGTACATACACTTTTGCATTTTTGGCAAAGGAAAGACCAGGGTTTTGCAGCACTTGTTGGGATCCTCGTGGCTCTGAGTTTTCATGATGTTTTTCTCCATGTATCTATAAGTTTCATTAATGTTATATGTATTCCATTTCCCTTCTCTTGGCTTCTGAATTAAACAAATGAGTAACTAAGGTAGAATTCATTAGTTTGCCAGTGCTATGCCTTAAACTTTTGTTTAGTTTTATATGTTTTCCACCGTTTGAAGATGATCCTTGCACCTTATTGCCCTCTTCAGCACCTAGGTAGTCTTTTCTATCCATTCATTGAATCTAAGACATCAAAGCCATTGCCTTCCCTGCCTCAACTTGAAATCTGGAATAATTTGGCCTCATCCCCAAGCCCAAAACTACCTTTTCCTTTTTCCAACAAAACCCCTAAAAAATCATTCCAAACTCCTTAAATCATATACCTAGCCTAAAATTGGCACTCATTTCAGTCATCTCAAGCCCTATTGATACATTTTTCTTGAGATTGACCCGGAGAGAGCCCTATCATGTTCTGGTAGGGCTAGATACCAGACTGAGCGTGGTTTGGTGTTACCTTGAATCTTGCCTTCCTTCAGCCTAAGGTGGATTTGTGCTATAAAAACTTCAACAAAGACACATGGAACACATTGTGTACTTGAATATGACTAGCTAAGGCCAACCTATAGGCTGCTGGTCCCACCCTTTCCAGTATTTGGAAAGGTCCACAGTACCGGGGAGCCAATTTGGCACAAGAGGTCCATCTCATGGTACTCCTCTTGGGCTTAATTCTCACGTAAACATGGTCCCCTACCACAAATTCATGATAAGAACTTTTCTTATCTGCATAAATCTTTTGTCAATCTTGCACAACCTTCAGATTCTGCCTTATTCTTTTTCCCTCAGCTTCCATTTCAGCCAACATTTCAGGTCCCAACAATAATTTTGTTTCTGGAATGCTCCAGTTTATACGTGTTCAACATTGCCTACCATACAATGCCTCAAAGGGACTAATTTTCAGAGATTCTTGATACCCGTTGTTATAGGCAAACTCAACATGGTGCAAGTAATCCTCCCACTTAGTTGGTTGCTGCATCACATACATGCGCAGCATGTCTTCTAGTACTTGGTTTACCCGCTCCGTTTGCCTATCAGTTTGAGGATGATAGGGAGTGCTGAAATTTATTTGTGTTCCCAAACCCATAAACATGGTTTTCCAAAATGCAGATGTGAATTTAACATTCCGGTCTGAAATCATAGTTTTTGGTATGACATGCAACCTGAAGATCTCCATAAATATTTCAGCAATCTGTACAGTCTTTTATGTAGACTGTACAGGTATAAAATGTGCAGAATTACTTAATCTGTATACTACTACCATGATTGAGTCATTCTGTCTCTTTTTTCGCGGTAGTCTCGTGATGAAATCTAAGGAGATAACCTCCCACTTCTATTCAGGAATGGTTATGGGCTACAATAGTCCTACAAGATGTTGGTGCTCCACCTTTACCTACTGACATTCCAAAAAGTTTCTTAGATACTCAGCAGTATTCTTATACATACTTGGCCAATAATATACATTTCTTATTGCAGTAAGCATTTTCTGATATCCCGTATGACCAGCGTAATTGCCGCGGTGGAACTCATTCAGTATTAACTCCTTTAGAGTTGTAGGATTAGGCATGTAAAATTTTCCTCGAAAAGTCAGCACCTGATCTTCATTCTTTCCATACTCATATGCCTTTCCTTGCTTCTTATCATCCTCTATTTGTTACCACAAGAATTTATATTCCAGGTCCTTCTGTGCTTCTTCTTTTAGATGTTCCAACAATTGGCTTTCTAGCTAATTATAGTATAATGCATAAATACCATGCATTTTTCTGCTCAATGCATCTGCAACTCGATTTTCCTTTCCCTTAACATGTTGTATGTCCATGTCAAATTCACTGAAAAAGACATTCCATCTTGCCTGTCTAGAATTTAAATCTTCTTGCTTAAAATAATTAGTCAAACTGCTATCATCTGTTTTAAGTACAAACGTCTTACCCAGCAGATAATGCCTCCACACCCAGAGAGCATGCAACACGGCTGTAAGCTCCATATCATAAGAAGAATATTTCTGTTCATGATCTTTCAGTTTTCTAGACTCGTAGGCTATCAATTTACCTTCTTGAGTTAATATTGCTCCCACTCTTTCTTTGCTGGCATCAATACAAACTTCATAGTCTTTATCAGGGTCAGCTACCCTCAGTACCGGTGCCGTAGTCAGAAGTTGTTTCAGCTTTTCAAAGCTATTCTGATATTCATTTGTCCATTTGAAAAACTTGCCTTTCTTCTACAAAGATGTAATTGGAAAAGCAATTTTAGAAAATCCTTCTATGAACCTTCTATAATAACTAGATAGACCCATAAATGATCTAATGTCAACAACATTTTGAGGTACTCACCATTCCATAATGGTTTTGATCTTCTCTGGATCAACAACTATTCCTTCAACTGATATAACATGTCACAGATATTGGATTTCTATTTTAAAGAAATTGCATTTGCTAAACTTAGCATAAAGCTGAGGCTTTCTTAGCATTTCCAAAACTATTCTCAAACGCTGTTTATGTTCCTCCTCACTTTTAGAATATATCAATATGTCGTCTATGAAAATAAGCACAAATTTATCCAAAAATTTATGAAAAATGCTATGCATCAACCTCATAAAGGTTGCTGGTGCATTTGTCAATCTGAAGGGCAGCACCACGAATTCATAATTCCCATAACGAGTGCGAAATGATGTTTTGCAAATATCTTCATCTTTAATCTGAATCTGATGATATCCAGATCTTAAGTCTATCTTAGAGAACACCTTAGCCCCTCTTACTTGATCGAATAAGTCATCGATTCTGGGTAAGGTGTATTTTTTTAACAGTTAGCTTATTAAGCTGCCTATAATCCATACACATGCGTAAGGTTCCATATTTCTTCTTAACAAATAGAACTGGTGCTCCCCATGGAGACATACTTGGATGGATATAGCCTTTGTCTAACAGTTCTTATAGCTATATCTTTATTTTTGTTAGTTTAGGCACGCTCATTTTGCAAGGAGCTCTTGATAGCGGAGAGGCTCCTGGAAACAATTCAATGGTTAAGTCAATATCCCTCTTGGGTGGCAAACCAGGAATGTTTTCTGGAAATACATCCATAAATTCCTGTACTACAAGAATATCTTCCATTATTGGAGCCTTTTCCTTGGAGTCTACATATCCTACATTAATTTCATACATTTGACATCATTTTATGATATTCTTACCCATTTGGGATTCTGTTATTGGTCATAATTGCACAGGCTTTTTAATTTCTTGAATTTATTTTCACGTGCCATCTTGCATTCTGAAGTAAATAATCTTTTCTTTGCAGTCCACTAGGGTCCATTGTCTCTCCAACCAATCCATAACCAATAACACATCATAAGACCCTAATGGTAAGATATTTAAATCTACTTGTAACTGTTGTTCTGCTACTTCCAATATACAGTTAGGAACTTTTGCAGTTACCATTCGTTTTTCCCCGGTAGCTAGCTGAACTAACCAAGAATTTATAAATTTATACTCTTTTAACTTGCACATTTCCACTATTTTAGGACTTACGTAACTCAAACTTGCTCCAGGATATACTCAAAATTGAAATAGGTTTAGTTAGTAAAGTACCTTCTATTTCAATCATTGTGGGCTGAAAATCAGCCTGTCGGTCTTCCAAGGCTGCATTGATACGAGGTATATTGCGTGCCACATCCCCCACTGTAGATGCTTCCTGCAGATTTGTTACAGCTTCATTTTTGTTTCATTGGGGACAATTTTTATAATAATGGACTTCTCGACAGCCCTAACACTGTAGGGGAGGCTTAGAAATCTGTCCTTGATCTAGCTTACTAGATGCTTCTATGGGTTTCTCCTCCACTAGCCACTTGGTTCTTTGGTAATTCCTACCAAACTTCTTGCTGATAGAATTTCGTGCTGAGACTTTAAAGTTGGTACTTTTACTGCTTTTAAAATTAGAGTTATTTTTTTATTTTTCTTTGGCTGCCAGCTTTTTCCTCCTTCACCCTTGGCCTTGACCTACTGATAGCACATTCGTGCTTTACGGATGGCTTCATCCATGGTCTGAGGATTAACAAATTCTATCCGTTCTCTCATATGAGTAGGTAAACTATTTAAGAACCTTTGCACCTTAGCTTTTTCTTCTCAGAGTTAAGGAACGTAGCGTAGCAGTGAAGTAAATTTTGTAACGTAATCATCCATGGTCATTTGTCCCAACCAAAGATCATGGAATTCCTTAGCTTTGTCATCATAAAACCTTTCTGTTAAGTACTCGTCCTTAAAGTACTACTAAAACAATTCCCATGAAATATCTCATTCATCAATGCTGCGTACATTTTTCACCTCTTCCCACCACAGGGTGGTTTTTTCTCGTAACTGGTATATAGCCAATCTAGCCTTCATATTGCTGCTATATTTGTATACTTTAAAGTACTTATTTATGTTGATTAACCAGGCTTCAGCCACCTTCTCTACCTCACCATCAAACGTTGGTGGCTTAATTTTGGGGAATTCCCACTGCAGGTCCACTTTCTGTTTCTTAGTATCTTGTTGGTCAAACAAATTACCTGACTCTTCCTCATTGTAGTTCCTATTTTTGCTTTTCTGGGAGGGAATCTTTTCAATTCTTTCCATAGTGTTATTTCTTGTTTGTTGGTCTTCATCGGCTGGTAAACTCCTTTCAGCACTTAGATGACCTACCTCATGATTATGTTTGTTGGATAAACTCTTTAGAATTTTCTCTTGGTCTTGCAACAGTCTCTCATTATCCCTCCGGACTCTTAGCATTTCTTCATCACTACAAGAAAAAATCACATTGGTGAGGGTCATGCTTGTGACAAACCTTTAAGGTCCGTCACCAATGTCACATATGGTGACGGTCATTAAAAAACCGTCACTGTAAGTGTATATAGTGATGGTCCTTTATGGTCCGTCACCAAAGACATTTTCAATGACACTTTTGGTGAGGGTCGTTAAAGGCCCATCACTAATTCTCTCTTTGGTGACACTTCTAGTGAAGAACTTTTAATGACCCTCACCAATGCTCTTTTTGTTACTTTTGGTGACGGTCAAAAAATGTCTGTCATCATTGATCATTAAAAAACCGTCAATGTAAGTGTATATAGTGATGGTCCTTTTCTTTGGTGACACTTATAGTGAAGAACTTTTAATGACCCTCACCAATGCTCTTTTTGTTACTTTTAGTGACGGTCAAAAAATGTCCGTCATCATTGATCATTAAAAAACCGTCACTGTAAGTGTATATAGTGATGGTCCTTTATGGTCCGTCACCAAAGACATTTTCAATGACACTTTTTGTGAGGTTCGTTAAAGGCCCATCACTAATTCTCTCTTTGGTGACACTTATAGTGATGAAATTTTAATGACCCTCACCAATGTTCTTTTTGTTACTTTTGGTGACGGTAAAAAAATGCCCATCATCATTGATCATTCCAATGAGTTTTTGATGACGCTATGTGCTTGTTAATATATTTTTTGTCAAAAGTTAAAGATTTAATACCATTATTGTGGAGTATTTTTTATAATATGTCCAAGGCCATAGTGGTTAGGGTCAATCAATTTTTTAGAAGTAATTAGTGTGTATCATTTCCCTCGAGTAATGACTAGTTGAATAGAGATTTCCTATGAGTCAACACATGATTCATATATATTAAGTTTATTATCTAGCAAATTCCCTTTAGATAAAGTTCTATTATTATTTGTAGGAAATATATTATTTAATACATAATCAAGCTTTGAAAATTCTATTAATGAGAAAGACCTAACAATCCTCACCAATCTAGGCACGCCTTAAATTAATGCTTTGGCACACACTAACATTTCTTAGCACCCCACATGTATTGGAACATCTTTGTACCTAGAACATATTGTGATGACACTGACGCCCAAGCACATGGTAGCATGCACTAGCACAACATCAAACTCTCCTAGCATGTGTTGGCATGCTGCATATAGTCCCTAGCATGCCCTGGAACACCTTGGTTGAATACATTGACATACATTAGCACTTGGCACACAATGCCACTTGGCATGTATTGGGACCTATTACTAGTGTGCCTAGCATGCCCCTTTTCAAAAAGATAAAGTCCTAACTTATTAACCCTCTTATTGGTTCTTCCTTTTGTTTCCTTGACACATATTAACATACCCTGGCACCCTGCACCACATCCTTAGCACCTAGCATGTATTGGCATATCTTGACACTATTAATTGGCACATGATATAATTAGCACACCCTGGAACTCCCAAGCACACTTTGGGAATTCTTGACATGCCTTTATATTCCCTAGCATGCCTTACCAATGCTTAGCATACTTTGTCAGTCCCTCCTTAGCATGACAACTAACACTCATTAACACTAGTCTCTCGCACACGTTCCTCATATTCATTAACTTCCATGAATTTTTACCTAGTGCTCCCTTAATGTTTTTTCCTAGTAATCCTTAACACTCATCAACATGCATTATCACTCTCTAGCACACCTTAGCACTCATCAACATTCCCTTCCACTTCATAACATGCATAACACTAGTCCTTGACACATATTGGCGCTTGGAAAGTCTTAGCATGTATGGAATACATTGAGATGCCTTGGTATGATTTGACATGGTTTAATATTAAATTTATTTGTGATTATCCATTGTTGGAAAGTAGATGAGAAACAACAAAGGAATACTTGGCACTTAGAATGCACTAAGACTTTGCACTTGGCACCTATTGCTACCTAGTGTTGGTGTGCCTAGCATGCCCCTCTTGGAAAAGGTAAATTGATGACTTATTAACCCTCTTATGTGTTCATTTCCTTGTAGTTTAACTTTTTTCTCCCTTTTTTTGTCTTGACAGTCCCTGACACGCATTGACACACCCTTGCACATCTTGGAATGCCTCATCACTTGGCACATCTTAGCATGTTTGAAATGTATTCCCACTATCTGGCACATCAAGGAGGTGAAGAGAGATGTAGTCCTAAAGTAGTTCGAGTACGAGGGAGAGTAAGGGTTGCTAAAGGGAGGTCATGATCATCCTCCAAGAGCAAGATCATCATGTGAGGGTTCAGAAGAATGTTGCATACCTTAAGGGTCGGTTTGCGCTAGGAGGTAGGATGGCACATTGTTGGTTCTCTTCTGGCAGATCGAGCTTAAGAGAGGTTTCTCATGAGAATATGGGCATGTGATTTCAATGGTGTCTTTGTGTGAAGGCCACATCAAATTCTGAAATATTGAAATTTGCAACAAGAAACAGTGAGATTGGAAACCAGAAAGGACAAAAAAAAAATGCACCCACACTGGTGAGGAATTTTAATGCACCATGAGTGAGGAATGTGGGGCATATAATTTATTTTTCCCTTAAATAAATTGGACAATAAATTGTAATTTCATCTCATAACAACTTGTGTCAGTTAATTAAGTCATGATGACCGAGTTAGCTCAAGAAATTCAAGTACTTGAGGGTCTGAGATGAGGCATCTAGAGGGATTATAATATTTTTTGGGTCCAATTGAAGTTGATGCATTAGTAGGGTGCAAGTGTAATTAGCTCAATTAAATGCATTAAAATCAGTTTAACTGGTTCTAACTGAGTGATGAGTTAGTGAGAGGTCCAGTGAATTAAATTATATTTAATTCACAATCAGTGATAAATCATATAACTGATAATTCGCTATTAATAGTTGCATGCATGTCAGTTTCGAGGAATACACAGTTGAGACAGAGGTTAAAGGGAACATAACTATCAGTTGTATTCAGAGAAAATTTCCCATGCGAAATTATAAAGTAAATGGGATTCCATGATGGATTGCGCAATCAAGGAAGACTGATTTTCCTAATTAATAAGGAGTTAATTCCCTAGGAATTGCATGAGCAAGGCAGGCTGAAGTAAGGATGAGAATTGGCTAAGTACTAGACCGAGTTTGCCTAGATCAACGGGAGACAATTGACGGAGTGCTGGAGAATCTCATGAGAGATTAAGCATTAATGTATTGTTTCATGATTCCTTCACTTAATACACAATAGAGATAGAGGGGTTTTGAGCAGTTTCTTTCCCCAAATACATCATGTTGTTGTGCGATTGATAATTTATTTCTCTTACTTATATGTGATTGCGCGATCGTGTTTTGTTTCCGCAAATTGTAGGAAGGATTCAATATCTTGTTTTAGTAGATTACAAGATTAGATTGAATCTCATTGGTTAGATTTTCTACATGGTATCAGAGCAGGAATTTTTTGGGTGGTGAGTTTGCAGAGAATATTTGAATATTTTGGTGTAAAATTTTCAAAAACAAATAGAATATTTGGATTCCTTGCGAAAATATACCCAAAAAAAAAAAAAAAAAACACATCGGTCAAATCGGAGCTCGGATAAGGGAGATATCATCGATTTAAAATCAACTCTTTTTTAGAAAATTTTTGTAACGTCGGGACAATTACACTATGCGCGAGTCAAGAACCTATATGTAATTGAGGTACCAGATGCATGCAAATATTTGAGGAGAAAGGAAAAAGTTAGAGACTTGGTGGTTTAAAGGGAGCATAAATTACCTCTCAACATGCATCCTCATGAGCAGCAGTCTTAGAAGGTTGTGGAGTCACTGCCACAATTGGAAAAGCAGAGAGGAGACTGAGTGGAAGCGTCCACTCAAGCAGAGACCTCCATGAGGGGGAAATTTTGAGCTAGATGGGAAGAGGGAGTAGCCATACCTCGAGGTGTAAGGTGGGGTGATGTGTAGACATAATCCCAAGATAAGAAATTTGGGCAAGGTCCATTGAGATGGTGTGTCTCATGGATCAAACCTGGCTACGAGGAGCCCACAATACAATAGTAGTAGGAAGGATTAGTTAGATTTATGTAGTCAGATGTCAACAAGACATAAATCAGAGTGATAGATGTCAAATACTGGATCACAAATCAGAGCTAGCAATAGTTCAAAGGGCATGGATGCAGATGTCAGTAGTAGCGCAGAGAATCCAGTACTAGACAGGTGCAGTAGCTAGCAGCAGTCAGAAGACTCTGATGACAGATGCATTATACTGAGTAAGTTGTTCGGAGGCTATTCAGTTTCAGGATTTGCAGGTGCAAAAAAAAAGAGAGAAGTGTAGCATGCAGAACATTCCAAAGGTACCGGATGGAGATATATTGAATTCCTTTCTTATTGAGAGGGAGTGTTGAAATTTGCAACAAGAAACAGTGAAATTGGAAACTAGAAAGGACAAAAAAAATGCACCCACACTAGTGAGGAATTTTGATGTACCAGGAGTGAGGAATGTGAGGCGTCTAATTTATTTTCCCTTAAATAAATTGGACAATAAATTGTAATTTCGTCTCATAACAACTTGTGTCAGTTAACTAAGTCATGATGATTGAGTTAGCTCAAGAAATTTGATTTAAGGTGATCGAGGTGGATATTGGTGGCCACCCACCTATTCCACTTGGGCCCTCACCATTGTCTCTTTCAGTTTTTTAGTTTCCTTAATTATAGCACAATTTACTATTTTTGTCAGTTTTTCGGGTCCTGAACTTCAGGAGCTGTTTTGAGGCCCCAAACGACGCTTTTTTGGGCATGAAAGGTTTAGCGATTTCATAGAAATCACACTAGTAGTTGTATTCCTCAGAGAGATCTTTCTAACGAGGTATCATGTGCGTCATACGAAGATCATATGACCAAGTTATGACCCCAGAAAGTTGGCTGCCCAACTAACCCCAACGGGGCCCATAAACTCTTGGTGTTACATCTCCTCGAGTTAGGGTTTTATCTTATTTTTAAATAATAAAAAAGACCCTTCATCCTCATTGTAACACAGTTCAGAGGAACATAACTATCAATTGTATTTATAGAAAATTTCCAATGTGCAATTATAAAGTCATTGGGATGCCATGATGGATTGTGCAATGAAGGAAGGTTGATTTTCCTAATTAATATGGAGATAATTCCATAGGAATTGTGTGAGCAAGGCAGGCTGAGAATTGGCTAAGTATTAGACCGATTTTTCTAGATCAGTAGGAGACAATTGGCAGAGCGCTGGAGAATATCAAGAGAGATTAAGCATTGTATTGTTTCATGATTCCTTGACTTAATACAAAATAGAGATAAATTTTTTTGAGCAGTTGCTTCCCCAGATACATCTTGTGTTGTGCGATTGATAACTTGTTTCTCTTACTTATATGTGATTGTGCGATCATGTGTTATCCAAAATTCATCCAAATATGTGATTTGTGCCTTAGGAAATGTGAATTAAGGTACCCTCAGTGGAAAAACATGCATAAATATTTGTTGCTAAGTCCCTTAAATGTGAGATGTTGCCACTTTTCAATTGTGCCTCCTGTTGATGATGAAACCGACACCCTAGTTTTGTAAGGATCACCAAGTGTCATTTTGCATCAACCCAAGGTCGTTTCCATTGTCACCTTAGCAACGAATCCTCTCACTTTAGATTAATTATTGAATCCTAGGGGTGTCCCAAAGCGCAAATTTATGGGGGACTCTTTTATGTGACTAGATCACTAGCTAGCATTGAAAACCATATTTACATTGTATGGTTCAACATCTTGATGATTCTTGTCCTATTGACCACAAATTTTGTATTCATTATTGCTTTCATCGCAACACCTACAATAGATATTGATGGTGTTCATAAGCCTATTTCTAGTTGTGATAAGTGGATTAGGGGATCCCTTATCACAACCCATTACCCCTAATGCGTTTACTCTATGAGCCAAGGGAGACCAAGGGTGTACTTATAGGGGCATTGAGACCAAATTTGGGGGGTCATAACATTAGGAAAAGTGGAATGACATAACCAAAAAGTTTATAGAGGGGGGGGGGGGGTATCTTATGGTGTATTGAACGGGCCAAGGGGACACAAGGGTAGCATGTATGTGTAGAAGTCAAAGGTGCAAGCATGGTTTACTAAGATCTATAATCCTAGCATTAGAGAATGAGAAAGGGGCTTAGGACCTAATTTCATAGGGCCTAGGGGACCTAGAGGGAAGGTAGCGAGATAAATTGATAGGGGAACCCAAAATAGTGGTGATAAGGGGATTAGGAGTCCAATTATCACAAAAACATAAGCCCTTAACCCATAACCACTAAAGTCCCTATTCCCTTAACCCCCAATCCATATTCCCTTAACCCCTGCACTCATAAATCATAACCCATAAACCCCTTCATTCATTAAATCTTATGACATTAACCCCTAACCTATATTAATCCATGAACCTCCTAAGCCATAAATCCTTATCCTCTTAACCTATGAACCTTAACCCCTAAACACCTTAACTACTAACTCCTTCACCACTAACACCTAAATCTCCTAAATATTGAGTCCTTAACTGCTAAATCCTCTGACCCTAAATCCCTTTGGCCCTTAACGCTTGACCCTTGAAGCCCTTAACCACTAAGTATCCAAGACTGAAAAAAACACCCCAAACCAACAAATTGACCTCCTAGGAGAATCCTTCATCTCTAATTGAGCATATTAGAAACATTAATTGATTGTTAGAGAACTAGGTACTGGTTACAAGGAGATGTGTTTGTGGGTAATGCCATTATTATCATGTATACCAAATGTAGACAATTGGATAATTTGCAAAGCCTCGATTTGAATTACTCACAATATTTACACTTCATCAGGTTGAGATGGAGCTTGTAGTGTTCTCTCACATAAGGAGTCGTAGATGAAAAGGAGCAAGCTCCCATTACAGGGATAGTTTAAAGAGTTTAAAGAAGAGCAGGGTTAAGGAGATAACAACGGGAGCGCAGTCCCGATTACTTAAAACCTTTTTTACAAAATTTCCTACTATGTTTCTTGCATACTTTTTCCCTATCCTATTGAACACAACTTTTGTATTCATTATTGCTTTCATCACAACACCTACAATAGATATTTATGGTGTTCATAAGCCTATTTCTAGTTGTGATAAGTGGATTAGGGGCTCCCTTATCACAACCCATAACCCCTAATATGTTTCCCTTAGCCAAGGGGGCCCAAGGGTGTACTTGTAGGGTCATTGAGACCAAATTTGGGGGGTCATAACATTAGGAAAAGTGGAATGACATAACCAAAAAGTTTCTTGGGGGGGGGGGGGTATCTTATGGTGTCTTGAATGGGCCAAGGGGACACAAGGGTAGCATGTATGTGTAGAAGTCAGAGATGCAAGCATGGTTTACTAAGATCTATAATCCTAGCATTAGAGAATGAGAAGGGGGCTTAGGACCTAATTTAATAGGGCCTAGGGGACCTAGAGGGAAGTCAGCAAGAGAAATTGATAGGGGAACCCCAAATAATGGTGATAAGGGGATTAGGAGTCCAATTATCACAAAACATAAGCCCTTAACCCATAATCATTAAATTCCCTATCCCCTTAACCCCTAATCCATATTCCCTTAACCCCTGCACTCATAAATCATAACCCATAAGCCCCTTCATTCATTAAATATTATGACATTAACCCCTAACCTATATTAATCCATGAACCTCCTAAGCCATAAATCCTTATCCTCTTAACCTGTGACCCTTAACCCCTGAACACCTCAACTACTAACCCCTTAACCACTAACATATAAATCTCCTAAATATTGAGTCCTTAACTGCTAAATCCTCTGACCCTAAATCCCTTTGGCCCTTAATGCTTGAACCTTGAAGCCCTTAACCACTAAGTATCCAAGGCCGAAAAAAACACCCCAAACCAACAAATTGACCTCCTAGGAGAATCCTTCATCTCTAATTGAGCATATTAGAAACATTACTTGATTCTTAGAGAACTAGGTACTGGTTACGAGGATATGTGTTTGTGGGTAATGCCATTATTATCATGTATACCAAATGTAGACAATTGGATAATTTTCAAAGCCTTGATTTGAATTACTCACAATATCTACACTTCATCATGTTGAGATGGAGCTTGTAGTGTTCTCTCACATAAGGAGTTGTAAATGAAAAGGAGCAAGCTCCCATTACAGGGAGGGTTTAAAGAGTTTAAAGAAGAGCAAGGTTAAGGAGATAAGAGTGGAAGTGCAGTCTCGGTTACTTAAAACCTTTTTTCCAAAATTTCCTACTATGTTTCTGGCATACTTTTTCCCTGTCCTATTGACCACAAATTTTGTATTCATTATTGCTTTCATCACAACACCTACAATAGATATTTATGGTGTTCATAAGCCTATTTATAGTTGTGTTAAGTGGATTAGGGGCTCCCTTATCACAACCCATAACCCCTAATACATATACTCCCTTAACCAAGGGGGCCCAAGGGTGTACTTGTAAGGGCATTGAGACCAAATTTGGGTGGTCATAACATTAGGAAAATTGGAATGACATAACCAAAAAGTTTCTTTGGGGGGGGGTGGGGGGTTATCTTATGGTGCCTTGAATGGGCCAAGGGGACACAAGGGTAGCATGTATGTGTAGAATTCAGAGGTGCAAGCATGGTTTACTAAGATCTATAATCCTAGCATTAGAGAATGAGAAGGGGGCTTAGGACCTAATTTCATAGGGCCTAGGGGACCTAGAGGGAAGGCAGCGAGAGAAATTGATAGGGGAACCCAAAATAATGGTGATAAGGGGATTAGGAGTCAAATTATCACAACACATAAGCCCTTAACCCATAACCACTAAATTCCCTATCCCCTTAACCCCCAATCCATATTCCATTAACTGCTGTACTCATAAATCATAACCCATAAACCCCTTCATTCATTAAATATTATGACATTAACCCCTAACCTATATTGATCCATGAACTTCCTAAGCCATAAATCCTTATCCTCTTAACCTATGACCCTTAACCCCTAACCCTTCACCCCTAAACACCTTAACTACTAACCCCTTAACCACTAAAAGTACAACACCCCAAACCAACAAATTGACCTCCTAGGAGAATCCTTCATCTCTAACTGAGCATATTAGAAACATTAATTGATTCTTAGAGAACTAGGTATTGGTTACGAGCATATGTGTTTGTGGGTAATTCCATTATTATCATGTATACTGAATGTAGACAATTGGATAATTTTCGAAGCCTCGTTTTGAATTATTCACAATATCTACACTTCATCATGTTGAGATGGAGCTTGTAGTGTTCTCTCACATAAGGAGTTGTAAATGAAAAGGAGCAAGCTCCCATTAGAGGGCTTCTTTGTGTGGGAGTGTTGGAGGCAGAGTGGTTTTTGGTATTCCATCGAGGTTTTTCACAAATTTTGTCATAGTTGGGCGTGATCGTGGAGGTCCCATTGAGGAAACCAAAGAGACAAAAGCAATTGCAGATTCGTCATGAGGAGGTTGCGCATCATTTTGAGGAGAAGTAGGGGGTGGTTCCCTACCGGGATCGAATTCTAGGGGGCCATGGTGGCGGAGGGCCGAGTCGGAATTTAAAACACCAGCCTAGATCAAGCAGCACGCACGAGCTCCCGTGTAAAAACCATATTCCCTAATATAGTTTTTATTGATGCTCTAATTAAACTAACATTATTACTTTATGGGTCTTCAACATCATTAAATATTAAATATAACTTCTATTTGAAATGAACTCCTGTTCTTGAAATAAAAATAAAACTTAATGAAAACCAAAAATACTAGATGACCTCCTTTTACTCAAATAAAAATAAAACTTAATGAAAACCAAAGCCGCCATA
This sequence comes from Pinus albicaulis, assembly GCA_034641835.2. NCBI lineage: Eukaryota > Viridiplantae > Streptophyta > Pinopsida > Pinales > Pinaceae > Pinus > Pinus albicaulis. The sequence continues at coordinate 37,844 of JAXQQM020064303.1, forward strand.
GAAATTGCTTTATAATTTTTTACTACCTATTAAAATCTAATTTGGCCACTAGTCTAAACTCTAAATGGACCTATTAAAATTTATTCCTAGATGTGAAATGACCTCCTTTGCTCAAATAAAAATACTAGATGACCTCCTTTTGCTTAAATAAAATTAAAACTTTATGAAAATCAAAATGACTATAGCAATTGCTTTATAAGATTTTGGTACCTCTTAAAATTTAATTTCGAGCGGCTTCTTAAAATTTAATTTCGGGCGGCTATTCTCCCTTGGCCAAGTTCGGGACAGAGCTCGGTGATCTTTAACAATCTTTATGATTACGTCGCAGATTCCATACCCTTCTATTCTTCGCTACACTCTGGCTTCGACTATATTTTTAACGCGATTTTATTATATCAGATCTGGTTTAGCTCTTTTTCCAGCTTTAATTGAGATATTATTCTCCTGATTTGGGGGTTTCCCTGCAATTCAGAGCAGAAAACATGTGGTCCGTTGCCAGCATATGGAGATAAAACTGCAACCTTCGAGAACTCATAGAGGGAGAGTGTGCGTTGATAAGTTCGAAAGGTATTTTCCTGATATCTATGATTTTTATTGTTAAAATTTCAATAGATTTAAACTTGTATATAGAATTATGTAGAAGGCAGCGGTAGGGTTGACAAGATTTTATAAAATCAATCATATTTTTTTTTTTCGTGCTTAACAAGACCAGGCACTCCTTAGAGCTGCTCCCATACACTGATTGTCCCTTACTTTTGTTGTAGGAATTAGTCCTTACGGCCCCTCCAGCAAGCCTAATATAGACATGTGTTATCCCTGTAATAACTACAATGCCTGAGACTTTCTTAAACAATAAATATGCCACCCCTTTTGGTACCAAAAAAACCCTATTATCAACGTATTTACGCAGCTACTCCTCGGCCCTGTTATATCTTCTAATCAGACCTCAAAACAGTCATTTCAGGCTTCAGTCTTCTCTTCTTCAAGCTGTGGCTTACATTAGAAGGTGTTTTACTCCTAAATTTTTTCGCTTTGATGTTAACTTAGCCTCCCTCACCTTCTATTTCTACGCAATATAAGGGCTTCATTTGGGTGTCCACATTGGCTTGACAAGTTGTCACATGGCTTATTAACATCAAGCCAACCTAGACTCTTCTTTAGCTGAACCTTTTTGCTCCTTGATCTAGACACCCACAACTCCCTCTGAGTTGCTTCGCTGAGCACACTCTGATTCACTATCCCTTAAAGTAGCTTAGATAATCTCTGATACCATGTTGTTTTTCCACGATCTTGGGTCTAGGATAGTGTCTTAAAATTTTTCACACTACCAAACCAATAATCACAATGATACTACTTTGCACAACAAAATATAAATAGCAGTAAATCTACCAATGCACAAAATATAGAAAAATTCTTACAATTTTTAACCCAACTTCGTTGTATTAATCAACATATGATACAACAGTATAGGGCTCACGTACCAAGGATAATGGCCTTCATACACCCATTGATACAAGATACAAAACTAAGTTTGGTGTCAGTCCATCGACAACCAATCTACCCTCAACAAGATACTTTGACCATGTCGCTGTCGCATTCTCTCTCAGCTCTTCTCGGTCATGCCCTGTACCAGCTCGGTCCTTTGGCTCTCGATCTGCAGCTCTTGACTCTATCAATGCTCCAAGTCCATCTAGCCACTAAAGCTTGGCTGCCAATCTGCTCACTAGTTGTGCCTTAGTCCATCAAGGGCACAACACATCAAGACTCCTGTCAAATTGTTCACAACTCCGTTTGTGAACAATTCTCAATCTTCTCATTGCTGCTCCTCAGTTACTTAGGGACTTCAAACCACTATGGTCTTCCTGTGCTGCACCAATGAAGGCCAACATAGGGCATGAAGGGCTACCACCTATCGTTGCAAGATGTCTATATCCCACAATGAACACGGGCTAGGAGGACTACCCATCATCTGTTGTAGAAGTCCTCCACACACAAGTCTAGGGCTACACAAAACTGCTCCTGGTTGATCAGACCCTTGACCTCTGGCAACCACCGAGGTCCATGAAGATGGTGCACACCGGGCCCCAACATGGGTACTATCACACTGTCCTCCAACATACCATAAATGCACAATCCACGTTCACACTTGGCCCACTCTCATGTTGCCCTCCAGCAGACCACGAGTGACCAATACTTGTTGTAGCATCTACCTCTGGCTAGGGCATCCTCAAACTTAGGAAATCCTGCTCGTGGCTACCAAGAGACTTCTCTAATAGTCCTGTCCTAGGACACCCATTCATTGCGAGATCTGCTCCTAGTTGGGGTTTCTTAACACCCAAGAGAACCCCAACACATGGCTCCCACAGGTTGCATATGAATTTGATCCTATCACCAATCATTACATTGGTTAGGGCTTATAACCAACACATTAGCCCTCCCTTCTTTGCTTCCACAGGCTGTACTAAAATGTTCCAACTGTCCAAACTAGGACCAACAATTTAACACAAAAAACATACCTCCACTCCCTTTTGGATTCCCTTGTGACTTCTTTGATAGTGTTGCACAACTTATACCACCTAGCTGCAAAGTGGGTATGGTTATACCACCTAGTCATGACCCTTAGAGAGGTTTGTCTCTGCAATATATACCATAGATTTGGAAGATGGTTTGCAGAACTATGTATGGAGATAACAAATCCAAAGAAGGTGGAACTTGAGTAGAAGATGAAGTAGAAGTAATGTGCCATATGAGGAATGGATTGACATGAAGAGGAGTTGATTTTGGTGGACTATCCATGTCATTTTGGAAAAAGTTCTAAAGCAACCTATAAACAGTTAGAAAATGGACTTTTAGTGGATGATTTGTGACCCTAGGTCAAGCATCTACAAATTTTTAGAAGGATGATAAGAGGAGTAGTTCAAATTTGTTCATAGATTGTACAAAAAAGAATTGGTACACAAGAATAGTGATTTTGAGAGGTACTCAAATCGCTATTAGGTAGCATATTTTAAGAGCCCTAGATGAGGCCAGCATTGTGTCCATTAGATTAGTAAAAGAATTGATTGTGGTTGGGAAAATTGATGGCAGTCCAAGTATATTTGGATGGTCGTTAGGTGATATTCAAAGAAGAGCCCTAAGTCTTGTACTTGTGAAGGAAACATAACTGGTATAAGGGTAGGTTTTTGGGCCTAAGGATGTGCAGACTTTGAAGGACTAAAGTATCATTCAATTAGCGGGTTATCCAACTAGCCCCAGTTCACTATATTGTGGGGGATTGAGTTAGCAAGAAGAAGGGAAACCTCCATAGCCCTATACTTGTCGTCTTGGAGTAGGAATATGGAAAAAGTGAGCAGACCAAAGAGCTGTTCACAAACATAGTTGTGAACAACTGATTGAAAACCCTAAGTGTTGTAGAACTTAAAGGAAAAAAGAGGTAGATAGAGGGAATTTTTTTTTTATCCAAGTTCAGTAACCTAAAGGAGTTGATTTCATTGATAGAGGCAGATTGAGGAGTCGCATAACGAGAGGCAAGAGGACCTGTCAGATGTGTTCAGGACATGTGGACTAAAAGGGATATGTGTGGCCACCATAAAAAAGTGGGTTAGGTGTTGTCTTGTTCAAGGTAGATTGGTTGTCAAAGGACTAACACCAAGCCCTAGTTATATCAGTGTGATTGTAAAGGGCCATGATCCCAGGTATGCGAGCTCTAGCCTATTCTATTATAGTTTGTAATTTAACGAAGAACGTTTTGAAAAAGTTAAAATTTTTCATGTGTACTAGTTCATGATTCCTTGGTGTGTGTAGATTTCGTTGTGAAAAGTAGATGTGTTGTGGCACTTTTGTGTGTTTGCATCAAATATTCTAAGACCAAACCCAGATTCTCATGTGTTGTGGAAATTCAACATATGCCTTGTTCACCTAAGAACTACTTGTAACTCATCTTAGGTTACTCGTGTCCAATCTCAACGCATCCCACTTAAAAATTTACCAATACAAAGCTCATCACATCCAACTGTGGTCATAAAACAACTAAGAAACATAATTTACATATTGACATTCCATAACACCTGACATGTCTCAAATGCCTTAGCACTATGTGGCATGTGTTAACATCCCCTACAATCCTGGGCATGCTTTTACACTCCCTAACACACCCTAGCACTTCCTAACACACCTTGGTTGCAAAGGCGAGAAGGATCTTGTTAGAGGGAGTTCGAGGCCATAGTGTCTCAAGCCTCCATGAGAAGGTGAAACCATTGCAATGTGGAAGGCCTTAATAGATTTGTACCTGAATAGCAGCAACCACATGAAGTTGGTGCTGAAAGACAAGCTCAGGAAGATCAAAATGGAGAAGGGCGACACGATCCAAAAATACTTGACCAAGTTCACTCAATGTCAAGATGAGCTTGGAAGTGTTGGGATCTATGTTGCCTCAGGTGATTTGGTGAGCCTAGCTCTTATAGGACTTCCCAAGAGGTGGCATATATCCCAGGACTCTATTAATGGGAGGGAGAAGCTTCTAGATTGGGAGCGACTATGGTCTGATTTGGCACAAGAATAAATTCGATGGAGCACTAGAGATGGATCCTCATCAAAGGCTTATGATGAGGAGAACTGTGCCTTTGCTGGCAAGGCGAAGAAAGGAAAAGGGAAGGCATCTCATTCCAAATCTGAGACCAACAAGGTAGGCAAGAAGCGAGACTTGTCAAAGGTGAAATCTTTCAACTGTCATGAGCATGGACATTATGCCACAAACTGTCCACGTAAGAAGAACAACAAGAAGGAATGTTAGTTAATGAATGGTGAGCAAAGAGTTGCACTCATAAATGCATTGAGCATAGAAGCAATAGAAAAATTAGCTAAGAGTCTTCAAATGAATCTAGGGCACTTTAAGGCATGCACGAGAACCTTCCTTAACATTGTATTGTCATTCATCCATTTTTGTAATTATAACATTAGGTTGTAATCCCTAAAGAATGAAGGTGCATTGAATTTGGGAAGGAGGTGCGTTGGAACCCAAGTAGATAGATAAATAAATGTTCAATTGGGAGGCAAGGCCTAGAACCATACCATCCCCATCCTCCAAATGATCAATATTGTTAGACAAAAATGACTAAAATTGGTGTATAGGTGACTCAATTTATAACGATAAATTTTATACACGAGGTTGGTAAACATTCAAAAAAATTTGAATCAAGACCGAAAGGGAAAATATATCAAGTGGGCACAAATATTAAGGGCCTATGTCAGCGAAAGTCAAACCAATGGCCAAATTATTTTTCCTTGATACCATCTCTTAAGAAAATGAAACTACATATAAACACATATGTCAAACAGAATACTCCAATACCCACCATAATTAGTTGCATGTTGTTCAAAATATTGAATGAATGACATGCAAACTCTAATTTTGTTTCAAAGTGTCACATTTTTCGAGGAAAATACACAAATGTTGAAGGTATATCATGTGTGCTTCTTTGTATTTGGAAATAAATCTAATTTATGGGATAATTGTACAAGTTGGGATGTCAAAGATAAAAACTCACACTTGTGAAACTAACCTTTAAGGAGTACGATAATCAATGCATGTAGCCTAGTTTTAGAGAATCACATGGGCTAACGACTAGGCTAGGTACGATACTAGACCTATCTCATTCTAAACAAGGTATTAAGGATAAGAAAATATGAGTAATCAACCTAGATATGGATTGGAGATAGAGAATTTCATGGGATTTAGGCTAAGTTTCCAAGGCTCATCATCATAACTATATCTTTGATAAAAAGGTTTGTATCAGCTCACAACCAATAATCTAAACTTCCTTTAAGAGTTATAATAAACCCCTTAATTATGAGGAAGCATATAATGTATTTTTCTAGGGGTTGATTCATGTGCTGGATTCATATGTCCTAGAGGTTCCTACATGATAAACAAGCTATGAATATATAAGAGGCATATAGTAAAGCATGGAATGAGGGAAGTTGTGTGGCAGTCCTAGCATTTAAGCATAAAATTGATATTAAATTGAGTATAAAAGAGGCCTCTAATAAAGTGTGTACTGAAAATTGGTTAATGGAAGGTGTTGGACTTTCATTCCTAGCCTAGATAGTTCTCAACAATAAAATGATTTTACATTTAATAAAGATTCTAGATTTTTACAACTTGGTTTGAACATCATTTGTAGTTTGCTTACACAGGTGGAATTTTACAACATGAAAAATAAATGTTTCATTCAAAAGATTCCTTGCTACCATAACCATTTCATCCCCCAAAATTAGGGTTTCCTCTCTCATTTTCCTCAACAAAATACAATCTCAAACCTTTTTTCTAATAAAGACAAACAAATAGTGTGCATAATTGTTAGTCTCCAACTCTCCCTTTCTCTCAATCTCGCTCCCTCCCTCCCTCCCTTTCTTTCCTTCTCCCTACCTCCCTCTCCATATCTCCCTCCACTTCTCGCTCTCTGTCCTCAATGGAAAAACTAGAATCCAAACCCCAAGAATTGGATACCCAAATATTTATGGCTTTGCATCCAACTAGTAAACCCTAAAACCTTCCATTAGCATCCAAGGAAATGAAACTCCACCCCTTTATTAGGGATTTTAGACAACTGGAAACATAAACACCATCTCCTAACAATTTTCACCAATGACATGGAGGATGTTTTGCAGAGAGGAGTTGCACCATATAGCTTTTCCTCGGTGCCCAAAATCTCCAATCTAGAACCCTTTTCTAACCTAATATGTCCTTGCCTCTTGATGGATAGTCCTACGCAAAAAGTGGAAGCTTATAGTTTTTAGCCAGGTGCCCATACATATGGCCCCGCCTACACCTAAAATGTATTCCTTCATAACCCAATATCTGAATACACTACACCCCAATCCCGATATCCATGCCTTATATTGGCCTGTGACCACACATAAAGTGGAGAAGGAGAAAGGAAGGGAAATCCTAACTATCAAAGTGTTTAAAATGAATCTATCTGCCTTTTAATTTAGTTGAAAGAGGAAAGTGTCGTTGATTAAGTGTGATGGTGAGCGAAATCCATACTTCCCTCATTCATTCCATCTACCCCTTCCTACCTTGCCTGTCTCTTGTGGGTTCCTTCTCCATTCTCTCTCAACACCTCTGCATATTTTTTAGGTTTTTGCTCATTGTTTTATACTTGGCCCATTTAAAATCCATCAAGCCACATAGCCTCCTGAGCACTCATGAATATAGGAAATTCACATGAATTAGGCTCAAATGGTCTTCTCCATCCTTGAATCACCAAAACCATTATTCTCTTGACCCATTTTATGTTAGAGGCATTCATATAGTTGTCCATATTTAACCTCTGATCTTAACATGTCCTAGGCACTAGTATTTTGCAACTCAAGGCTATCTCTAGGAGCTACAACACCTTCTATGAGCCCTTATCTGAGGTCCATATTAACCAAAATATGGGTGTATGTCTTAATCCCCATCTCTAAATATGTAGATTCATGGGCTAGATAAGATCCCAATGAGTTACCTATATCTTCGAAAATTAGGGTGTCTCGATAGTTAGGAGGGAGACTTGGAAGATGAACCTAGATTGGGGCCATATCTAGTCTCTCCTACTTTGCATCGAAGAGGAACATCTAGAAATTGACAAGGATAGGAGATGAATCAATTTTCTAAACCATTTGTTGTACCTCTTGAGTGTCTGCTACATCTTTGAAGCACAAATGAATCCAACCTTGGGCTAATAGCGACACCTCTGGAGGAAATTTTACAATAGGTAAGATTTCCTTGTCTACCCACACATTTAGGGTTGAGGACCTTAATTTTCAACCCCTTACTTACCCCGCCAAGTATTTTTGGGACATTTCCTCAGTCTTTTGAATGGTGACGTTGACTCCCAAAAATAGAGAACGAAGGAATTTGTTCTTCTTCTTTACACTACAATGGATTTTCCACTTCCTTGCTTTCTCAGATTCATTTTGAATCATAACTCATTCTTATTCACAAGGGTGTTTCTCCCTGAAAACCACAAGACCATTTATGATGTTAGTTTGACCTTCTTTCGTTGTCGAGGCAAGGCTCTCCTTCACTAGTTCGCCGAAGGAGGGCGAGGCTGATGGCACTTGAGATGAAGGATATACAAGAAAACTATCCAGAGAGGCTTATGAGAGTGAAGAACCCCCACTGTGTTCAAAAAATTATGAAAACCCTAAGGAAGTAGTAACACATTGTATGTCTTCCTCCAATATTTAGGACAATAGGGAAACTAAACTTAGAGCCAAACACCCCAAGAAGAGTTCTCTAGCCCCTAACAAACGTCCTCAGGCCCTGGGCTAGCCGAAACTAAAGGACCCAAATAGTGCATGGCTAGAGTAGGGGTTAGGGCCTTCGAACCGCTAGATAGTTGCCTATTGAATTCTTAACTTTTCTTTCTAAAGATCTGGTAGGCCCAGAAACTACAGTGTGGTGACCTTCTAAGTTGACTTTGAAATGCGAATGGATAAAATCCTTGGAACTAGACCAAATTTGTTGAAAACCCCCCTCCTCTAGTTCATAATCCACCAACTCCTCCTCCTCCTCCATGTGGGTCCAATAGTAAGCAGTCAAAATGTCATCTAAAAAACATATTTGATGAATAATTGTGTGTCTTCAAAGGGTTTATCATGGCCACCATATTTGTACAAAATATATATCATGTGGATAAAAAACTCATTGTTACCATTTAATCTTATTTTGCATTTTGACAAGGATATCAGAGATCACATTGTCTAGATCCTGTTCACTCTTTGTCAAAACTACGACCCTTTCTCTGCCTGCAATTTTTCCTTGGGCCTCTAGGGTTTCTCCAGTGTTGAATTCTTCTCCCATGGTCAAAACATTGTAATGTTATCTTTAACAGTTAGAGTTTGTCAAAATAAAATAAAAATTAAAAACATAAAATTAATAATTAACCCAATCTAGATATATTTTAACTCTAGATCTACCAAGGCCGAGAGAGAGGAATTAAATCTCTTGAAATGCAAAATTCCTTAGATTTGATTTCTATAGACATTTGATAGATTGGAAGTTAAGATGAATCTAGATTAATCATATACCATGAAAAAAATAAAATAACATAAAAAATATAGAGTGATTTGCAAACCCAACATAACATCCACCTTTGTTTTGAAAAATATTAAAATATTTACCATATTTGAATAAAGTTTAAGAAATTTAAATATTTATTATATTGGAATAAATTTTTTGTTGTTGTTGTTTTTTTTTAAAGGTTTTACCCTTTCGATTAAAATGCTTTGACTCATCCGAAAATAATTTTCCCACTCCATTTAAATTTCAATAAATTTGAAGAGGGGATTGTCGTGGAGTATTGGCGGGCAAACAAAATACATAACATTCTGTTACCAACCAAAACAGTAGAGCACAGCTAGAGCTACAGGAGGGGAACCTGAAAACCCTCTCATCGATATTGAATGCATTGAAGAGTTCGACTCGAGCACGATTATTCAGTTTCAAGAAGAAGAAGGCCACCCTCCTCCTCCATCTGTTGAGAGGTCTATGAGAAGGTAAGAGTTTAAAAAATTATTGCATGTATAATGTAGCTTCCGTGCCATGAAAATCAAAAATCAGGCCATCATCTGTGCACTCTTGCAAGACAGGGAAAACTCCACAAGAAATGTTTGTAGATGCCGACTACTCCTGAATTTGAGCTTGGGAACCCCTATAGCAGCAAAGTCTCTGGTTCCGGTTCTTATCACTTCTTCCACATCACCATTTTATTGAGCTCTTAAACCTTCAATTCCACCTTTGATATCCCTGATTTTCTCACAAAATCAGCAACACTCTCAGTAGTGGCTACACCCTGCTGCAAGACTAACTGCAAACAATGTTGCTTAACAATGTTAGTGAACTCCATATCAAAGTTTATCTGTGCACCATGCACCTCCAGTTATCTCCTTTGAAGGTGTCAATTCTGCTAGCATATACACCTTCATTTCCTGGTTAGAAACACACTTCACCCCTTTTATTAAGTCACGAGCTTCTAGATTTTTCAATGCTTTGTTAACATGTGGTTGCTGTAAAAAAATTTTCCCTTTTCATATTTTTTTTCCATATACCCATATTTCCAACAATTTTTATGACTTGATATATGAGCATATCTTCAGATGAGAGGCCCTTAAACCTTACAAATTTTTCTTTTGCCTGTTGCTTGTAAACTATGAAATCACCCTGCTTGAAAACCTGGAGTTGATGATTTAGAAGCAGGGAATTGAGTGCCCGAGCTCTAACATTGAGATCAACATATTTAAGATTTTCCTCCATGATTTTTTCTGTCAATCCATCAGAGAAAGTAGTGAAAAGATCCAATATTCTATTGATGCTAGTAGCCATTTGTGAAGCTGATGTTGCCATCTCTAAGATCTTCAAAACTATAATGGGCTTCGAACCCTAGAACAGTATGTGCGTTTGTAGTGTCTGATTATCCCGATAACCCCATTTATAGTATGGGCTTCGAACCCTAGCCACAGTATGTGCAATGCATGCCCTCAAGCAGAAACAAAAAACGTATGTATATATGCTCTGCATTTTGAACATTTGTGTGGGTATTACTATGTTTTGATCACAGAAAACAAAACTATGCACAACTGAATTTTGATAATTTGGATACTAGATGTAGAATTGAATGGTGCTTGAAGCGTTGTCGGTGGGGGACAATTTCTAACCAGCGGATTCAGTTTCGAACTGCTTTATGAATAGGCCTCACTTATTTTCGTCTCAAGCATATCAATTTCATTTTCCAACATATATTGTTAGCATTTACTCATGCAACCTGCTGTGCATAGGGTTTCCATGTTTCATTTTCTAGTTGTCACTGTAGAGGCAACCATGCCCTCCTTTTTCCAAGCATATCTAGCTGTAAATTTTTTCCCTATTTTTTACAAAAGGGGCAGGTAGGTGTCATTTATTCAACTTGTTATCATCTCTACTTGCAATTTAATTCAATGATATCCAACATCCCATAGATTTAATGTCTTAGCTTCCTATGATCTATCATAGCCTAGATTCTCATGCTTTGTTTTTAGAGCCAAACATTTTGCAAAGATTCAACTTCTGGTGATCATCATGAAACCTTATTTAGAGATTCTAATGTGCTCTTTTGATTTTGAGTTTGCATTCTTGAATTTGAAGTGTGCTTTGAATTTTTTTTAATTGTTCCTTCACATGAATTGTATTTAATTTCTTATTGTCTATCAAAACACGGAAGAGATCTAGATAAAAATTTGTTGATGCATGTTGTATTTGGTGCTACTTTCTAACTTGTAATCCAAGGGACTTAATGCGATAATCCATTGTCTCTAGGAACATGGATCTATGCTTCTGTCACCAATGACTGCTTCAACTTATTGTTATTATTTTTGGCACTATGAATGGAACTTTTCCAGATGCTTACTTTGAGATTTCTTATGCCTTCCATGTGATACTGATTTGTTTGTCCATTTTTGTCTGGGCCAGGATTATTTGGCAAATGCATCAACTGCTGACATTGGATATACTGTACTTTTAGAAAATGCGCTTGCGGAGAGGGATTGAAGGTATGTTTTTTCTCCTTCTAATTCTTGTTGTAGCTTGATTCATATCCTTACCACATGAATAAACTAAGTGGTATTTTAATGAATAGTTGTTTGTGTTTGTACTGAAAGATGTGAGATGCTCTACATCCTGCTTGGGGTGGGTGACTCTGTCAATACTTTATTTGCATGTAATTGCATTTAATCTATACTATGTGTTAGGTGCATCGAATATAATATCCCAGACCCATCTAATTCTGGTTTCGATAGGGTCAATATTGCATATCTTGAGTTTAGAGAAATGATTGATGTATTGAATATTGAAATTTGAGATATTCAACCCTAAGCTTTGGAACATTGATGTGCATATCGGACACAATTTTAGATGTGTCTGTGCTAGTGTATATTGATTTACATTTGATATTAGTGCGAGTAATCTCATTTGTTGTGGAGTTGACTTTGTTTAGTTTGGAGGCTTTGCAGGTTTTTGTCATTTGGTTCAGAAATGCAAGTGTGCATTTTGATATGCAATTTTGTCTTGCTTTGTATCTTTGTTACTCTTTGATGTTATTTATCTCTAGGAACTTGGAAGCATAGAGAAGGAATGGAGTTAATGCATGCCATTGGGTTCTTAGTCCATTTCTGATTTGTACATTGTTGTGGATGTTCCACCGGATCTTCATAACAAATTTTATAATATTATACAGTCTTTTACGAGCACTATTCTACTCAAGATTGCATACTTCATATCATTATATTTAACACAGAAATTACTGAGAATCAACTAAAAGTGAAATGAAGGAAACAAACAATTACACACCATCCATACATTGAATACAAGATATACCCTAGGAAAACCCAATACAGGATGAACCCAACTAGGAGAGGCCTATGCTTTGCTCTTTTCTTATGTGGATGAAAAGTGAATACAAAGAAATGGGTACTCACACTGGAAAAATGTGGATGCTACATGATTTCCTTCTTCCTCTGTCATGCTTCAATCCCATAACTATGAACATAATATTGAAACATAACTATGAAATAGATATAAATGCAAAGAAAATAGAGAAACATGTTACACAACTTGACTCGTTTGTAGAGAGTTGAAGAAGTTACATGGTCACTAGGTGTTGTGGTTTGTCTCATGAGGATCACTTTTTCTTTCTAATATAGATCCACCCAGTTCTGTTGACATGGGTTAGTGGCATTGTGATATACTGATTTGTGAAAGGGAATCATGAAAGCAAGGTTGTTAGGACTAAGCTTTTCCTTTTTCGATTCACGAAGATGCTTTAAACCTCAAAAGAGATTTGATGGCACCAAAGTTGAGTGTGTCTCCCCACCACTACCAAGGGGAACTTGCATAGGTTTCTTTTCTTTCGGTTGAGCCATTTTCTTTCTTGGAGCACATATGTTTCCCTATATTACTTACCATCCTTTGGGATTTTTCCTATGTCCATTGGATGTAGAAGATGTTGGTGAAGAATCAAGATGAATAGGTTTCTTGGAGGTGTACAATTTGTTGGCATGATCTACATCTAAATTTTGTGCTTTCAATGTCTAACATTTCGGTAAAAGTGAGATCAACCCATTATATGAGCAACTAGTTGGGAAACTCACAACTTAGGTTGAGCACTACACAGATATGGGTAAAGATGTTGAGCCCATGACAATATGAGCTCCATTAACTTTAATAAAATGATTATGGGAGTTTTTAATAGTTGCAAGAAAATTAGGATACCATAAGTGAAGAGGAGGTTTGGAACTCTTACGTAGACTAGAGTTGCTGTAGTAATCATGGTGTTTGGATCAAACTTTCAGAACTAGGGATGAAAGGAGAGGTGCATTTTCCCCTAGAAATAGGGTCCTAGGTTGAATTTCTTTTTCCTATCCACCATGGCCTTAAAAATTACAATGAAGTAATACTTGGAATGGAGGAAGAGCTCATCGTTGGTAATCTAGGTTTGATTTTTCCACCCATGAAGCATTGTTGTAGATGGCCAAAGCCCATTCAAAGGACAAAGAGTGCCATCCCTTCAATACAAAAAGTTGTGGGCATATACATGCAAGTTCCAACACCGGAATGTCCTTTGATTTCTCCACTATAAAGGCAAAATTGAGGGGCGGCTTTTTCTTTGAGGGAATAGAAAGCCTAGGCTTCACCTCATCCTTGAATTGATGGGATTGGGAGGAGGGCATATTTTTGCATAGGGATCCTCCAAGAAGGCTTGAAACTAAAAGCACGATAGCATCCTTGCTTATGCCAAAATCCACGAGAAAGAAACTATCAAGGAGTTGCCTTCTTGCATAGAGTCGTTTCTAATGGCTTGGAGGGAACCTTGTCGTTGTTGTATCCATGAATTCAATATAGAGATAGAACCCATGGATTTCATATGAAAATAGAAGGATTCCCCTGAATGGGACCTCATAAAGACTTGAAGATCTGCAGTGACTCTGCCTCATTTTTAAAGATTTGTGTTAGATAGGAGTGCAATGGTGTTAGTTGAATGAAGACCATATTAGAGCTGAAAGTCTTATCTAGTGTTTGTAAGTTGCGACTCTTAAAATGAGATGGTGACACCTCGTTTGGCTTGAAATTCCATGGATATAGCCGGTAACCACATGCTCTCTCTAGTTATAGTTTTAACTACCAATCCTAATGTAGTCCTAGCGCATCCATTGACTCCTTTTATTTTTGTGTTCATTTAATTAGGATTAACTACAACAAGCATGATGACAGAGCACTCATTCAATGTCTTATTGATCCATTGATGAGTTTTTTTAATGTATCAAATGCAAGTTCAACTATAATTTGAGCTTTGAGCTCAAGATAGACTTTGTCAAATTTGAATCTAATGTTGACACTGGCATTTGAAGCAATGGATTTACAAGCCCTTGATTTCATGAACTGTCTTGACTCTTAAATATTTGCGTAACTCCCTAGTTTCTTATATTAATCCCAAAAAAGAGACAACATGCAAATCTAAACTAGTTAATTAGTTGGCAAAAATGTTATCATAAACCATGTGCAAAACAGTGTTTTATTGCTTGGAGGGATCCCCTCCCTTCATTATTTCTATGAATTTAATATATAAACAAAAAATGTGGATAATATGGAGGGGTTCCTCTGAAGGGGACCTCATAAAGACATGAAGATCTGCTATGGCTCCCCCTTGTTTGAATTTTCATGTTAGATAGTATCGCAATTATAGTAGTTAGACAAAGGCCATACTAGATTGCTTGCCCTAGTGTTTGGCAAGTGAAGAATCTTCAAAATATATGGTGGCACCTCATTTGGCATGAGATGCTAGATATATCCACTAACAATATTCTCTGTGGTTACAATTGTAACTACTAGCCCTAATGTGGCCTTGGCTAGGTCATTGACCCCCTTTGCTGTCATGTTCATTTATCTAGAGTTTGTTATTGTAGGCATGATGACAATGACTTCTTGACCCATTGATGTGACCCTTTTTGCTGTCATGTTCATTTATCTAGGGTTTGCTATTGTAGGCTTGATGACAATGACTTCTTGACCCATTGATGTGTGTCCTTGGTGTAATCAAAAGCAGGATTGGCCAGAATTTGAGCCTTGAGCTCAAGATTGACTTCGTCGAACTTGGATCTCATGTTGATGATGTCATTTGAAGCCTAAAGTGGGAGGCATCAGGCTTCTTACTAGAGAAGACTTCTTCGGGAGTCTTGGAGTCCAATGTGGAATGCGGGCATCTATTTTGAACATACACAATGGCACGGGCAACTTCCACAATGGTTCTATTCTTCCTTTCAACAAAACCATTTTTCTCAAGAGTATACATAGTTGGATCAGCCAATCCTCCAAGTGTCACACACACACCCCTCAAAGACAGCTCCAAAAAGGTCAACACTGGTCAACAGAAAAAGTCAATGCAGAAATTCAACGCTGCGGTCTAGGGCTGTGGTCAAAGGTCACCCTTCTCCTCGATATTTTTGCTCTCTAATGCTGCCTCAAGAGATTGGATTTTCTGCACAAGAATGGAGGTCAAAATCCAAGCTTTGACCCATGGTCAACGCGTGTCAATGCACCAGCAAAGAGCCCTAAAAACAGTTCGCACTCCTTCCGCTTCAAATCCGCACATGTCAGAGAGAGAGGCCTCCAAAGGCTGAATGAACCAATCAGATCACAAGAGGAAATGTGTGATGAGTTGATGATGAAATGGACATCATCTCTCTCCAATTTATATCCATCAATGAGGGTGTGTGACACATCTATTGGGCTTGCAAGCCTTCATTAAAATTCTGGTCGACCTTGACAATTTGCACATGTGTGGAAAATAAAATCAAAATATAATTTCTTCTCATCCAAACAAGATGATCTTTAGATCAATCTTGCACCTCTCCGAAAGAGGAATCCAACAAAAATATCATCATCATCATATGAGCAATGCAACATGGATTTTGGATCTAGTTTCCCAAAATTAACAAAATGATACCTGTAGTCTGATAAAAATTGATACCTGTGCCAACTCTTGCCCAGTTGATCATGTAATAGAAGTCTTCATCTAGCACAACATGATGATGCCAAGTAAATAAAAGCATTCCTTCCTATTCTATTGCTCACCACTTAACAATTTCTGGAACATGGCATTGAATTTTATTCATTTCTGGTCCATTCTAATCTACTCAAGTGGTATATGTTGTCTTGATGTTACTTTCTTGTTGTTGGAGATCCATTTCTGGAAATGGATACTCCACTTCCAATAGACATACCAGTTGTTGCAATACCATAAATCAATTTGCATATGTTGTTTAACACACTCACTAGGAGTATAAATAAATGATGTAGAAATACTTCAAACATTCTGGCCAATGCACCTATTAGAGCATTATTTCCCATTTTTCGAAATGGACTCTTGGAGCTTGTCAATTGTAAATGAGTGTTTATTCCCAAATACTCCTCACTTTTAAGAGGGCCCGCCACCTATTTTTTGATCTATTATCAGATTTATATTTGCTATACCTATTTCCTTGAGTAGAAGAAATAGGTATTACAAACACAAGCAGTGAGCTATTAGAATGTCATATGTACTTTTTAGACTCATGAAACCTGGTTTGGTTAATAGAGTAAACTAATGAAACTTGGTTGGGTCTTGTATTACAAAAAATGTTGAACCATTGAAATGGCCAAAATTTTGTTGGCACCATATTGGAAATGAGGAATCCTGTCATGTTTGTATCCAATCCTTCTATGCAGTGTAAGTTTCCATAAAATGATGCATTGTGGGGTTGTTAGAGTGAAATTTAAAGTTCCTACTTGGGCACTTGAGGTGCTGTGAAACTCACAAAGGAGCAGTATGTGTAAAATAGGTTCTTTTCGTATTAAATTATTCTGAATTGCTTTTTTCCAGCAACTGCAGTAATTGGATATAGGTACTAGAGATTTTCTTTTTGCAGTTATGGCAAGAGGTCATTGTCTGGGCATATGCATGCTAGATAATAAACATAACAGTAACAAATTTACAGGACAACAAAACGAGAGAAAACCAAACAAATAGCATTAAATTCATTTTGAAAAGCACGATATATAGGTTCTTTGTGATCTAGATAACTCTTTAAACTTTCATTTTTACAAAGATTCATCACCAGATTCTCCAAATCCATCTTTGTACACCGATGCAATATTCTCTCCTCAACAATACACTTTATTATCAACTGATATGCAATCACTGGTTTGTCTTGGCCTATACTGTGAGATCATGATTAAGATCATAAAAGAAAAAAATGACTGAAATATAGATCATGATTCATATATAATAAACTGTATCTGCACTTGGAAAATTGATTCCAACCCCTGCCACCCCACTGCCTCAGTTGAAATAAGAAAAGTAAAAATTTCATTATCTGGGATACTGAAGTTCTTTATTCAATGTTTCTTTTCTAATGTTGAAGTGCTCCCATCCATTCGACAATATACAAAATATAAGAAGTTCAAGAAGTCTTCTAGTATATCAAGCATCCATGTACACCTTGTTTCAATTGTGGAAGAACCTTTCTAATACCTGAAGCTTTCTAAATGCTCCAACTAGCATCTCAAATACCTTTCTTATGAAATCAGTCACCTGCTCTTGTCCTGGGAAAATATATGATGATTTACAATCTCGAAGGAGGAGAATTTATGGAATTATATTCAAGTATTAGTTGTAACAGGATCCAGTAGGACTCATAAATCAGGGTTTGTTGAATAGCCGTCTCTTGAAAATAAATTATGGCACCTTGTGAAACAACTACATGAAGTCTTCCATATAATGCTCAAATAATAGAAGAAAGTGATGATTTCAATTGCCATGAAATTCGTAGAGGAAGAGAATAAATGGAAAGAAAATAATATTGTAATTTGTGATCGTGTTCCTCCCATGTTCAAGCATATATGAGAGTTTTGCAATAGCTACAATAGATGTGAGGCAGCGTAGAACTACTTTCTAGAGGTGCACGAGGTCTCCATTTTTATTGAAGTAACAATAAAAAGCGTATTTGCACTTCCATAGTCTACTAGACCTTCCCAAACTCTATTCGAATCCCTATAACATCCATGGAATTCATTGCCTTCTCAGATGAGTCTTGTCATGGCATAGTCCTCAACTGAATAAGAAAGAATCCCACCTAAAAAAATTATAGTTCCTCCCAAAATGTGTTGCAGGACCAAATCACGCACTCCTCTAGGTTTCTCTGACCACAAAACCACCTTGAATACAGACAAACAAGCCCACAAAAATATGCAAGTCTGAGGCAGCAACTTGTCATGTTCCCTTGCTGGCTGCTCCATCCAATTTGCTTGACAAAGAAATTCCTGTTTTCAAACCGGTGACCCAAATTTTGGCCTCTGATAGGCAGGCCTGTTTCCCTGAAAATGTTTTTTTTTTTTTGGCTCCACTGATTTTCTATAACCAAGAATTGTAGAAAAACTTGAGTTAATTTCGAAATGCATCAAAACTCCTCAACGGAGTCCCAAAGTTGGCCCAAGACTTGCCTGATGGATTCGTCTTTTACAACATAAGGCTTCAACCAAGACTTTTCCAATGCTTGGAGCTTGTCATGATTATCTATTTCCAGCCACTTTAAGGGTTGTTAAGGAAGTATGCATGGTTGTAACTCCTCCATGTCTCTCCTCTCCATGGTTTTGGAGAGGCAAAATTCAAATGAAGAGGGTGTATTATCATTGAAACTCGAGAACCCTGTTGAAGAGTTTCTATGATATATTTCAAAACATCCTAAGTTAGCAGCAGCTGCAATTGTCCATGAAAATGAGATGTTAGTTCCTTTTTTTTCAATTCCCTTATCTAACATTAGCTTTCTCATGTTGACTACATCATCCCATAGAAGTAGCATAGATGTTTGAAAATGTCACATATGCTCCATTAAAGCGTCTCGAGTGGCCAAGGAGTTCAACCATGCATGCATGATGCTCCACTCTAGGCTTCACTTCAAACTTTCTACTAATTCGATTGAAATGATGCTAGCCTTCATCTACTAGTCCTGCATGGCCGCCGACAGATAAAATAGCAATGAAGGTGATATGGCCTACTTTAATTCCTGCTTCTTGTATTTCATAAAAGAGTGTCAGGGAATCTTCCTCATGCCCATGCATTCGATACCCACACTACAGAGCTACTAATCAGCACATGAAGGAAAAATAATTTCTATGGTAATAGAGTTAGGCTTCACCTCTGCAACATGCATTCAACTGCATATTTCCATGGATTCAACACTATGACCAAATTGAGTATACCTCACAATATCTGCACTCCATTTAATTACATCTGGGTTCATTCCTATCATTTTGAAGTTGATAAAAGAGCGCCAACACCTCATCACAATATCCATTCAATGCATAACAAGAAATTACTGCATTCCATGAAATCAGATCCCTCTTTAGCATATTGAAAAACACTTCATATGCATCATCCATTTTTTGTTGTTGCAGCACTGCTAATTTTGCACAAGAAGCGAGAGCACTAGAAAATAGTGACTGAATTGGATTTCGCTCCAGCCAGCTGCATTTAGAAAAGATCTCACTACACCATTGTTGTGACCATTCAACTCATACTTGGATATCATCACGCTCCAATTTATCACATTGGGTTTTGACCTTCCCAGCTACATTTTGTCAAGTACCTTTCCTTCCTCTTCACAATTTCTAAT